>CABEEJ010004813.1:0-51365 GCA_901482245.1 Timema douglasi | reverse complement strand
GGGTTTGAACCCCTAAAACTCCCTCTTGACTACGGCCTTGGACATGCGGTTTAAATACCAAGCTGGTTAAGTTTGGTTCGCCTGTGATGTATAAATCGGGATTCACACCCAAACCGGGTGTACTGACCTAGTTTTTTTAAATACTTAGTGCTTTTCCACTCTTCCTCCCCAAAAATAAGGATATATATTTCCTCTAAATGCTACCTTTTTCATCCTAAACGCTTTTTTTTAGCGGGGGTGTCTTACTACCCGTTTGAGCTACACGCTTGTGCAATAATAACGCTAATTGGCTTAGTGATTAGATGGGTTGAATTTAGAGAAAGTGTGTCCGCAGATACGTGGAGAAATAGTGTGAAAATCACTCTCAGTACACCGAACCCTAATAAACTCATCATTGGCAGTCCATTCTAACGTGAGAGTGACACCTTAGACCATGCGGCCACAGAAACAGGTATTTGCCAATGATAAATTAGGTACATTTATCTCTGTATGTAGTAGAGATATATTTTTTTTTTTTTTTTGCAAATAACCTTTTAGTCTGTATTGAATACTTAGGCATGATATTTTGAAAAATGATTATATATTTTCATAAATATGTATATTTTTTCAATGTTAGTGTTAAATTTTTATTTTTAATGTAAATAATTTATTATTAGCTAACCGGATATTTTAACTCCATATCTTCTTGTTAAAATGTATATGGATATCTCTTTAACACACAGTAAAAATCCCACTATTCTATTTTTAATAACTTACAAGGAAAATGTACTGTACCTTTATCTAAAAAAAAGAGTAACTTTTTATGTAAATTAGTGACAAGGTTTTATTAGCATTTATTTTAAGAAATTACGTTATGTTTTTGTTATTTTAGTAATTTTGATACGGTGTAATTGTTTCCCCAGCCCTATAAAAGTGTTTATAGTCCCTAGTTTCATTTTCCAACACTCTTAGATATTGTAAATTCTAAAATTAAAATTAAATTGTTGATGAATTTTTAATTGAACATTAAAAAGCAAGTCTACTATATTAAACAATCACGTCTTTTCAGATAACATTATGATGGAGAATTCTCATAAATATAGAAAAATGACGTCCAAACACGGATTTGAATGACTTACCGAAATACAGTAGATCCCGGATAGCTCAGTTGACACGCTAGGTGGGACGACCAGGGTTCAAATCCATTTGCAGGTGTCATTTATATATATATATAAATATATATTTATATATAAGCCCATAATTGTTGCTTCTATAAATTTGGATTTCATCTGAGCTAGAACATTTTTTCAGAAAAAAAACTATTCTTACCACACACTAATAACTCAATATTTATTACACTATGGATATAATTACTTTCAAATTTCAAATACTCACTGTAGCCCTACTAAATTTAATGGTTTTTGAGGAATTTTGAGTATTCTAGCCAGCAGGATTATTTTTAATTTTTAATAGGTCTGGACCCGTGTCCAATACCAAGCTTGCAGGGTTTACGGTTTTATCCTACATTTATTCTTTTTTTTTAAATACTCATATAGATTTTCCAGGTATTTAATTTCATAAAACTATGCCAATTAAATGACAAATACTAAAATATCTAGATAAGTTAAAAATAAACTTCAGTTTAAAAAAATACATCAAAACTATTACCACTGTAATTGTCAGGCAAACAAACGGTATGAATGTAATTTCATATATTATAAATGGTACGGAACTCCGCACGGACTTTCTCACTCTATTGTTTGACAATGGAGATATTTACACAAAACTCGTAATATATGGGAAACGAAATAATATACACTAGCAAACCCAAGCATAAACTGCACTATATTTATGTAGAGCTTTTTTTTAAGCCCTGGTCATAAATTTTATAATTTTGTGTTTTAAAGAATTAATGTCCTCATTTGTATGTTTGGACCGATAAAAAAGATCAATCTTGGGTCCACAAGGGTCAACACTTTGTAATAAACTTTCAACTTCCAGTTAAAATTTTCGACATTTTATTAGGTGTTGGAAATATTCATGCCATTACATTGTTATTAAATTCCTCATTCATAAATTTGGACCAATAAAAAATGTAAATATTGACTATTGAGTCTAAAATGGGTATAGATAATTGTTGTACAAACATTTATCCTAAGAGGTTTAAGGAAAAAGAACATGTACTTTTATAGCCTTACTTATATTTAATTACTCTATGGCATTGGATAATTATTGCTTTAAAACTCAAGAAGTATCTCTTTACAACTAAAGCTCACAAAATTGTATTAATATATTTTCCAATATCTCAGAAATTATTATTATTATTATTAGTACCGCGTCTTACTACCCGTTCGGGTTGTACGCACTTACACTAATGTGTAATGGTAGGATGATTGTGAGATGAAATGGAGGACCTACAGTTTAACGTGGAATCCGAACCACGGTGGAGGCCTGGCATTCCCCACATTCACAAGATGTCTTGTTAGAGGTGAAGGATGGGTTTGGTAATCAGGTCTCAGAAGCTGTTGGATTTATAAAAATATATTTCATATAAAAGTCTTTAATTTTTAATAGTACTACAATTTTGCAATGATAAGTTAGTTAGTAGTATCACAAATAGTTGCGGAAGTTTCTGCTTCTGTAAAGTACCCTAAAATTCATTTTCAAGGTAAAATGAAAATATCCAGTTTATTTATAAACTTAATCAACACTTAGATACGAGTTTAATCAAAATAGTTAAGTCAATTTTGAGAAAATCGATTTTTTCTCTTTTCGCCCTTTCTTAAACTACTCTTAATTTTAAGTTTAAACAGACACACAGACAGATGTCATTGCAAAGACAACTTTTTAAGGTTTGGGGGCTCTTTAGACGTCGGTATCCATCAACATTTCAGGTTAGATTTTCTTTTGCGGTCGCAATACTTTTACCTTTTTTGTTTGAAAAGTTAATATATATATGTATATATATATATATATATCTACGTATAGCTTGAAAGTTATTTGTTTTATAAAAATCTTCTTCTTACAAAATATTTGTATTATAAAGAGGCCTACATATGTGTAGCGATAAGTAATTTCGAATCCCAAATAGTTTAGGAGATATTATAAAAAATATAATTTATGCAACAGACCAGAGCTCTTAAAGTCATTTTGCCGAAATATTAAGAGAATCCATTTTGTTTGGAATATTTATAAATATTTATAAATTAAATTTAATCAAAATCGTTAGAGCCGATTTAGAGAAAATCGATTTTTTCTCTTTTTGTACTTCAGTAAACTACCCTTGATTTTAGGGTTAGATATTCAATTCCAAAAAACCCTCGCAGCAACCCTATGAAAACTTTAGATACCAATCTTTAGCCTGATCGGTAAAATAGTTTAGGCTCTAGTTCGTGGTAAGACAGACAGACGGGGGGTCATGAAACGTCAAGATTCATCAAAATCTTGAGTTAGATTTTTTTTACGATCACAATACTTTCTCTACCTGTAAGATAGCGAGAATGTAAAATGAGAGTCATACAGCTAGATATAGAATAGTAGGTAGATATAAATGCAATTAAGGATTTTCGGATAAACAGTATTAATAATGGAAAATTAAAGTAAAATACACGAATCAATCTGAGAAAGCACACATATACACTTCATAGGTTTTGAATTATTATTTTTTTATTCATACAAACGGAAAATGTTTAAGTACGAGCTATGATTTAATTAATAAAAGACCGAATTTTAATAAAATGAAATAAAAAAGTACTGAAAATTAAAACAATATCATTCAGGTTCATGTAAATAAATGAAAATTATATTTACACATATCTGTATCGGAGTCGCAATTAATACACATTTTAGTGGCTGTTTTGATATTACGTTGTATTAAAAATAAATACAGTGCAACAATATATAATTTAATATTATCTAAATTTCTAAAAGGTCATGTTCATAAAAAGTTTAATTTTATTTAATTATCTTCTAGAAAATACTATTTTTAAATTTTGTTATAATAAAATATTCTAAATTGTAAAAGAAATCACATGGTGTAACGTAGTTTTTTTAAACAATTTTAAAACATTTTAAATATCTCAAGAATGTATATGCATATAATTTTTATAATATATTTCTGCTATAAAATGTAACGTCAAAGTCTCATTTTACTTAGGATCGAAATGCATATGTATGTATTAATTAGGCCTATATGTTAGAAATGAATAAAGTTGAATTCATAAAAAAGTGTTTTTGCATTTGCGTGGAACTAACAACAGTTTTTATAGATAAGATACATTTAACACATCCTTTGAACTTTGAAACATATTCCGGAAACAGGGTACACTTGATAACGGTAGACTACAAACGTTGCTAGCTTAACTTTTCCTTATAATTAGAATGACAATTTAATTACAAGCTTAAAATATTGCAACTTCATATCCTAAACAAGTTAGGTAAATAATTTACAAGACAAAAATCTAAATTTTAAGGTTTTTTTCTCTCCTAATCTTAATTCTTACCCTTGTTGTAACTATTGGGATAATTAGGTTCATTGCAAAACAACTAAAACTATCTGATTATAATAATTGTTCTTAAAGTTAATTAGCATCCCGCATATTTTTACTAAAAGTCTTAAAAATAACGTGTTTAATTAAAATTCAAAGGTATTAATAATTAAATATATGGAGTTGAGATGAGAAATGTTCCTTGTTAAGTGCCCAAGCATGATACCACATTTGATTTTAAGCACAAAGTCTTACTACCCGTTTGGGTTACACGCTTATGTACTAATTGCGCTAGTAGTTTTAGGGACGAGTAACGTTATTTTTAAAGAAAATGTACACACAATTCGGTGGATGGTGTGGGGAGACCCATTTTGGAAGAAAAAAAACACCCTTAGTACCCCCCACCGAGATTCAAACATCGATCTCCCCGTCATCGGCAGTCTATTCTACTGCGATAGTATCACCTTATACCACACGGCCACCAAAGTGGGTCGCACTATATTGATAAAAGAATAGAACGAAAACATATTACACTTTGTTAAAAACCCCTAGTACCCCTGACCAAGATTCGAAGTTTGACCTAATCTTTAGAATATTATTATTATTATTAGCACCACGTCTTACTACCCGTTCGGGTTATACGCACTTACGCTACTGTGTAATGGTAGGGTGATTGTGAGATGAAATGAAGGACCTACAGTTTAACGTGGAATCCGAACCACGGTGGAGGCCTGGCATTCCTCACATTCACAAGATGTCTTGTCAGAGGTGAAAGAAGGGTTTGGTAATAAGATAAATCTTTGCCGGGACCGACGATTGAACCCCGGCCGCCAGCATTGAAGTCTGACACCTTACCCCTAGACCGCCAGGTCACCGACAATCGTTAGAATAAATCAAATATATTTCTAGCCTGAAGCCTTGAACGCTATGACCACCAGTGTAGGCATATTATATTAGGCTTTTATATGATTTTTCGGAGAATCAATTAAATAGTTTACAACTTTTATTGTTATTGAGTCACACACATTGAATCACATGACTTACAAACGGAACTCGATTGGAGTTATTTACCTCTATCACACAATACCCTACGAACAAAACTAAATATTTACTAATTGAATGGTAGGATTGGCCAATTTTGAAGAAATAAATACGAAATTATGTCAAAACCATCAATAATATTTGAGGTTGAATAATGGATGGGTCACTATGAGAAGAAATTTATCACTCTGTGAGGTCGTAAAAGTCAAAGGGAAAGGGAGAGAGTATAAGGAATACCTCAGATGTAACTAACTGATTGATCTCAAATGAGGAAAGAATGAGAAGAAGAAGTTTCAGGATCTTAAAAAGGAATCTGCCAATAAGAAATGCCGGAGGACATAATTTAGACAAGGTAATGGACCTGCCAAAAGTCATAACCCACAATCAATAAAAATAATAATAATAATAATAATAAGTGAAACGTAAAAACGTAAATATTGGTTAACTTCGGGTTTATTTATTCTTTTACGTTAATAGTGAAACTCATAATCGTGTTCCGGTTGATGGTGTCATCCTTTCTTATTGAAATTAAATTTCTTATTTGAAAAAATATTATTGGTAACTTTAAATTTACTAAAGTATGAAAGGTTAGGTTTAGCTAGGTTTGGTGGTAACCATAATAAAATACATAAACCATCGAAGGTTTGAATGTTAGGTTAGTAACCCGGTAATTATTTTAAGTACTAATATGGGTTTTTATATTTATGCAGTCATTTTTAATTTACATTTTAGTTTTGCAGATTAAATCAATTTAGCTGTGATAGAAAGTTCCGTGAGCCTATTTCATGTGAAGTCATTAGTAAGCGTTCAATGATTTTTTTTAAAAACAGGATGAAAAGTCAATTTGTACCGTACTTGAAAGATTGATTTTTTCTACAGAAAAAAGGTCAAATGTGGTTGTTGTAGACTACTCTTACGTGTTTGTCAAAACCATAATAATTATTGTTTGGGATTCAATTTAGAGTGTTTGCTACTTTTTCGGAGATATTAATGCATGGGACATTTTTTGATAGAGTGCATTTACCAGTTTTATTAGTTCTTACAATATTGTAGTTACAGTGTTGCCAATTATTTAATTGTACAATAAATCAATGACATAATATAAGTAGAGGTTCGGTCGTGTAACTTTACCGATCTTTTAACGACCTTTGTTTTTGTAAGTTACGGTACTTCAAAATATGGCCAATTGATATCTTGTGACTTAAGTTTTTTTCTCTATTTCTAATCGATGTGTCACAATTTTTCACAAAGAATATTATATGATTAAAAAGCAGTATTTTTTTTAAAAAAAACCTTAAATTAACGATATTGTGTGTACAGTCCCCATATTTGAATACCTGCTTTATCTTCTCTCTTTGCGTTTCCTGTCCTTCATGAAGCCTTACCACTCGGCATCACGTGATTAAGAGTGACTTTATCGGCATTTTGAAAGCATAATTACATGGAAGGTCTTCGTTTTAACACAAGGTTGATAATGAGTAGCTGAACCATATTACTATGCGTAAAGTGTTTGCGAACAATCGCCATTTTAAAACAATCATCTAATCATCAATGGTAATCATTGAGATTAAGCTTAGTTTATGTATATAAATATATACTCCATTCACGGTAGGAATTACTCTCTGAAAGGTCTTTTTTTCTACCAATATACTACTATATAATAGATTATTTCTGGCAGGGAAAAGGGCCTTTCGGGAAACAGTTCCTTCGCTGAAGAGACTATATAGTCTACGAATATATATAAATCATATCCGTTTAGTTTCCTATTTTTATTTATGGAGCAAAATACTATTTTAAGTATATTCCCAGATGGATTCGATTTAGTTTCGTTCCTCACAGAAGTGATAATTTTAAAGTTATGGGGAATACCAGGCCTCCACCGTGGTTCGGATTCCACATTAAACTGTAGGTCCTACATTTAATCTCACAATAACCCTAACATTACACATTAGCGTAAGTGCGTATAACCCGAACGGGTAGTAAGACGCGGTGATAATAATAGTAATAATAATAATAATAATAATAATAATAATTTAAAGTTAGATTGAGATATCAAAGTATATAAAAAATAACTGAGAATATGACTACTACAAAACAGTAATTGAGTGGTCTCTAACCTTTTTCAGAGTTTGACCCCAATTTCTCTCCCGGATAACTTACAAGCTTTAAAATTCTTATTTTTGTTTATTTTCACTGAGTCTTACTACCCATCCGGGATCTCCACAATTATTGCTTAGGTGGGATAGGTAGAATTGAGTGGAAATGTACCTTTATTTGCATGGAGAGAGATAAAGAGGAAACTATTTAGGAAAAGTTACCCTCAATACATGCTGCCCATAATTCGAGTCCTGATTGCCCATCACTGTCAAGACAAACCAAAAACAGCGTTACGTTGAGTCTGTCTGCCCACCGATGCTTGTTTTAGTTACTATAAAGTGTTTATATTGTGACTACGCGACTTAAATGTAAACTAGAATAAACAGTTCCGTTGAGGGAAGGGGATGTTTCTTAATGCTATGCTAGTTCTGCCACAGTACACTAGGCTGGCATTACACTGGATCAGACAATATAGTCTTAAGGCCAACTTACACTATGTTACAAAAAAGAATTGTAAAACAATGTGATTTTGTAACTTGTTTTATCTGAGTATTTTATAACATTGATAAAGTAGGTGACCTGGTGGTCTAGAGGTAAGGTGTCAGACTTCTGTGTTGGGGGTCCGGGGTTCAATCCTCGGTCCCGGCACGGATTTATCTGATTACAAAACCCTTCCTTCACCTCTGACAAGACATCTTGTGAATGTGTGGAATGTCAGGCCTCCACCGTGGTTCGGATCCCACTTAAACTGTAGGTCCTCCATTTCGTCTCACAATCACCCTACCATTACACATTAGCGCAAGTGCGTATAACCCGAACGGGTAGTAAGACGCGGTGCTAATAATAATAATAATAATAATAATAATAATAACATTGATAAAGACGACCCAAAACTGTCTTAAAAATTAACTATAACTTAAAATGTTGTATCTAGTTCGTATAACGCCATCTAAGTAGGATTTTATTGTAGCGCCTTTGAGGTTAACCATGCAGTTTCCAAAAAATAGCCGGCGTCCACATTATAATAAAGTATACCAAATCAAAATTTTCAACACAAGCCATTTATTTAAACAAAACGTATAAAAAGGTTATAAACTGTGTAATGCCTCGTTGGTTAGGACAGAAGTTACCTCTCTGTTGTCCACATGCGAGTCCAACTGTCCTATCGCCAGGAAACGGCGCGACTCCATTTCATACGCTCGCGGTGCCTGGCGGCGGTCTCACCAACCATACCCGCCAAAGGAATGGGGAGAAAATATGCTATAGCGTGCATTAATATACTACATTCATTATCTTTGCATCCTTGGCTTGTCTAGTGTTGTGGATAAAGTGGGCCAGAAGACGATTTTCCATTCGGTCATTTCTAATCGAGAGAACTAGAATACTGTTCGAGTAATCTTTGGCCTGATATTCAACGTGATAGCCATGAACAGGTTGCCTGGGGAACTCGGAACTGATGGCAGTTTTAGGAACTTTATTCGGATGACAAGTCACGACGTTGAGCACCTAATTAATTTGATTGGTAATTGAATAGAGAGGGGAAAAACCACCTCTTTTAAAAATGCTATTACATTGAAAGATCAGTTTAGCCAAATTGTTATATAATGTGAATAGTCTCTTAACACCCACTCCGGTGGCCACGTGGTCTAACACGCTACTCTCGCAGTAGACTAGACTGCCGATGATGGGGAGGTCGAGGTTCGAATCTCAATCATGTGTACTGAGGGTGGTTTTCCAATAATAGTTAACAGCTCTTCCTTCACCCAAATGTGGGCACACTTCCTTTAAATATAACCTTCCTAATCCTTAAAACTATTAGCGTGTTTAGTACATAAGCATGAAGCCCGAAAGGGTAGTGAGACGTGGTGCTAAAAAATAAAGGTCCTGTAACAGGCACAACATATTAGAAAACAGAGGCTACCTTTTTATCTTTATCTACGCTGGATAGGAAACGTATAACTTGTTAACATGAAAAATGTTAAAACATTTTAAATTTAATTTTCCAACAAGTTGTAGAACATTGTTACGAAACACAAAGTTTTAAAGCTTGTTACATAGTGTAAACGGACCTTAACTCAGCCTTAGTATAAGAAAAACTGTAGCAAAAGGGTGAAAATTACTCTGAATAAATTGGATTAAATGAGGCGCCGCACACTGCATTGGTAATTTTGTTTGAGACAGCTTTGATGTTGATTAGTCTCGACTAGTTAAAAAACACGACGGTCCCTTGCGCCTCGATTTGTATGAACGGGTTATTAGAACGACTGTTCTTCGCATGCGTTGCTCGTCACCCTAACCAGCTCAACTGACATCCACGTGGTAATGTTGTGTTTTACTGCGATTATTGTGTTTTTAATTTGTAAGATAAAGTTTGCACCAACTCTACACGGGTACAACTGTCTTATTTTAACCAGATTGATAAAATAATTAGAATAACAGTAATAGATTTATTATTATTATTATTATTATTAGCACCGCGTCTTACTACCCGTTCGGGTTATACGCACTTACGCTAATGTGTAATGGTAGGGTGATTGTGAGATGAAATGAAGGACCTACAGTTTAACGTGGAATCCGAACCACGGTGGAGGCCTGGCATTCCTCACATTCACAAGATGTCTTGTCAGAGGTGAAGGAAGGGTTTGGTAATCAGATAAATCTATGCCGGGACCGATGATCGAACCCCGGCCGCCAGCATAGAAGTCTGACACCTTACCCCTAGACCGCCAGGTCACCAATAGATTTATTATAACAGAAAAATAAAATATATGTTTGATTACAATAGATATACAAAGCATAAGATAGAAGTTCCAAATTAATACTGTCTTGTTTCAACACGGGCAAGATCAAACGCAGTAGGCTTGAAGAGCAATGTTCAATTACAATACAGCTGGACGGACGCCAGGCTACGGTCAGTTGATTCTAAAATACATCAGTGAGGTAATTATAAACAAACGTTAACTGGAAATGATATACATACAGTATTTTTAACACATTTATAACTTAAACTAGCTTGCTTGATTGAGACTTAAGAAAACTCTTTAAGAAACATAGTATAGTGAATAGCAATAGAAAGGTTAGTTGATTACATTAGTAGATGGCTAACATACAGGTGTACACACAAGGTAGTACTATGGCCGGTCCTTTCCCTATTGGTACTGCCAGAGCATTCAATAGTACATGTATTTACTGACCCACTCTCTGGGGTACGGCACTAATATAATTCGTACAAGAATAATACTCAGTCAATAGGTGACAAAATCGGGCAAAGAGAATAAAGGTATTATCTGCGTGGACCCCGTATGTAAACAAGCGGAGTTCCGCACTTGATGCACCCAAGCTAATACCACACGCGAAGCGTGGCAACAAGAATTATTCAATACATCAAACACATTGTCCCAACTAGGTCCTAGAAAAAGGATAGACAACCTGGTTGTAGCCATAAAAACAAGTGTGTCGTCTTAAGGACTGAACAGGGAAATATAGTGCTCGTAGAGAATAGCAACCATTTGGACTAAGTCCTTATTACATCTGGAGCTCAAGGCTCCTATATCGAAGCTATATCATATGGATATAGAAAAAACATAGTCTCTTGGACCAATATAACAAGTCTGAGGGACTTGAGCAACATTAGTGTTACTGTGACTACACAAAACCAAAATCTAGTCACTCTGACTGAAACAAGAAATCGAAATAAACATATTAGTCTCCTCGACTATACTAAGTCTGAGATAAACAATAAGTCAGATGGACTTATTAAATAAAAATGTTCTAATCTTTCAACTAGACGAATAAGTCAGATGGACTTATTAACGTCGCCTCTATACTTAGGAAATCGGAGAGGAATTTTCCTCGGCGGCGCTGCGGTGAGAACCACGTCCAACACTCCATGGCCACTGGTTCCTTCATGGAGAAAGGTTTTTCCTCAGTGGCGTGGTGGTGATTTGTAATATTAAAATCTTTTGTAGTATTTTCTATTGAGAGCACGTGGATCATATCCGAGTCCATCCAGTCGCTAACAGTAGGTTTTGAAAGATATTATTATTAAATATCTCAAATCTAATACTCTTCTTTGGATTTTGCCAATATAATTATTATAATTTCATCTTTTTACGTAGCCTAATTGTGTAGGTGTCCACTTTGCATGATTGACACGCTACAAATTCAATAGTTTATGTAATATAATGATATAACAAGGTCCAAGGTGTAAACAAATTTGGCCCAAGATAGTCAAAATTGGAGAGACGCAGAAAACCAATCACAAGATGATAACTTAATTATTCTATTTTAATGGCATTAGACGGTGAAAACTGAAGGTGCTGGTAAGCAAATACCAGCAATTATATTTTATACCATGGACTCAACCACTTCTATTCGTGTTTCCTTCCAACATTAAAAAAAATTACAATTTATACCTCCTCGTCCTACTGCATATTGGCGTTGACTGAGGAACAATCTTCAAGGTCTGAATATGGAATTTTGTTTCAGACAAAATGACTGATCTGGTGTGCAGTCGGCGTGCGGTCTCATTCCATCTGAGACAAAATGTCTTTATCTAAGAATTTTTGTATGAGTCATTATTGGCTCATCAAGAGTGATAACAGAGCCTAAATTTTTAATTGCATTTCTCACCGTCCTAAAATTCATTAAAACCACTTGAAAATAAATAAATATAAAGCTAAAACCAAAACAAACATTGCAATCTCACCCAAAACACACCGTGACCTTAAGGTTGTAAACCGCTGTAGACCGCAGTAATCAAACGTGTGCAGAAGATATTTCCTGTATACCGGATATCTGGTGTCTTCCAGTGTTCCTCGCAATATCATTGTTTGATTCATTTCATCAAGGTCTTATACATATAGGCCCTTGCCCGCTCCAGGTTGGGAGTTTTCTCAAAATCCGTTCTCCAAATTATATTACCTAAATATATACAGCTATTTAAGTAATTTATAATCTACATTACAATAATGTAGGCAATAAAAATATAACTGTATTAATTATTTACGACTGTAAACTATTGAGTCTTGAAATTATCATTTATTTAATTTTAGACAACATCGATGGATAAGCGAACTAAATGTCAAGTTCCCCTAATCTGGTAATCTGGTTTGCTGGTAATGGAGGGGTTGGGGTTTAAATCTCGGCTGAGAGTAATGAGGGAGATTTTTTTCCTCTGAATTGAATTCTTCTTTCCTTTTCCAAGTCGCCTCGGTCAGCGAGAAAGTATCAATCTCTGTCAGGCTACAAGGCTTAAAAATATAAAGAGTATTAGTAGTTTAACGAGGCTACTTCTATATTTTGTATAAGCTTACACTCCCTTACGCCCTTCACATAAAACCACCCTCTGTCATGTCATCAAGAAAGAGGAGAAGGAAAATTACGAAACTTTTTTATCTCTAGTTAAAGAGGAGAGCTTGCTATCAGTTCTCAAATATCTTAAAAATTTATTTTGTTAGCTTATAAAAAAATTACTGTATTTGTTATAGGAGACTGAATCTAGAGACGTTTTTCATCAAGCCTAGTCGAGGAAAAAGAGCCTAATTGGAATATTTCAACTTTATATTGGCGTGAACCATATTTTGAAATAACGTTTCGTTGAATTAAATATTGCTTTAGAGCCGAACGTCTCCGCGGCAATTTCTCACTTACCGAGGCGGGCGCCTTACCTTTTTAATTTATATCCTTTTGGTGTAGTAAAATGCTTTTAGCCCGGAAGGTTAGCAAAACAAAAAGAAAAAAATAATAATTTAAGTGCTATTCTTGATTTTTTTTTTTTAAATCGCTTGCGAACGGACAAGGGATAATGAAAGAGGGAAGATGGTGAGTAGGGGGAGAATAGAAGGAAGATGCTGGGAGCAGTGCCAGAAGATAGATAGATAGATACACTCTTCACTTATGTATCACAGCTAACTAACACAGCTAGCTTGTTTTCTTTTTTTAAGATAAATAGCGTCAGTGTCGACGAACTATCATAGTGCCACTAACGGAGCTAGGGTCATTTTTTTTACTCGTTTTTACATATTCTACGGTTAAGTGTGGGTTTTTATTGTTGCCCGTATGTAAATGTTAGCCCCTTGAGCAACAAGCTATATTGTAGACAGACATGAATACAGTCCACTTTTAATAGGAAGAGTAGTTTATACAATACAAACATATTTTACTGTAATCAACATTGATAGCATATTACTATCTTATTAATGTTATTTTATAGGGATTAATAATATCTATCAAGTGTGACAGTTGCAAATCACATGATTTTACATGAATAAGTGAAAGTAGATCTTGTTTTAGCCTTCAAATGAGGATCTTCCGAATAGAATTTTACTGTACCTACATACACACAAGTACACATTCACATACAGACATATCTCCCTATTTTATCATAAATAATATTTTTTAGTTATTTCTATCTCAGTGTGTGATAATTACACAATTATGGGCTTTATCACAAGGAGCCACAAAGATAGGATATATAAAGCACGAGAGAGAAATATAGGACGAATAAAGATAGAAGAGTTCACCTCTGACAAGACATCTTGTGAATGTGTGGAATGCCAGGCCTCCTCCGTGGTTCGGATCCCACGTTAAATTGTAGGTCCTCCATTTCATCTCACAATCACCCTATGTATTACACATTAGCGTAAGTACGTATAACCCGAACGGGTAGTAAGACGCGGTGCTAATAATAATAATAATAATAATAATAATAATAATAAAGAGAGAAGAGAGATGCGCAAAGTACAAAGTTATAGCTCATAGGTTTCATGTCTCCAAAAATGACAAGATGGCGTATTTGTCTGATTCAGTGGTTACCAACCTTTTAAAACTGACGCCCCTCTTCGTATATCATTAAATTATCATGACACCGCTCCTCACCTCACTATCTTTTGGGATAGTTATAAGAAATATTTAAATTGTTTATTTCTAATGGTTGTAACTCTTGCTTTTTTTTAGCACCACGTCCTACTACCCGTTCGTGTTACGCGCTAATGTACTAATCACGTTAATGTTTGAGGGACTAGCATGGATATGTTTAAAGGAGGTGGCATTTGCATAGAGGGAGAGTGAAAACATTTTTTTTAACATCCTCAGTACACTCGACTGAGATTCGAACTTAAATATCCCCGTCAAAAGAAATAAAATAATTCTACAATTGAGATATAAATTTTAATTTTCTTCTCATGGTGATATTAATAGTTCTAACTTTTCTCTTCATTTAAAAAGTTTATAATCTAATACCACTATACTCATGACAGATATTAAACAAATGTTTATATCAACCTGTGAAGAAAATTAAACTCGTTTCTACTGAAGATTTTTTTTTGTTTTGGTATAAAAAAAGTTTGCCATAGAAGCTGCAAAAATTACTGTTCCTAGCTCGCTTTCTCACATTCGCGAAATTGAATTTAAATTAAATAGAAAATAAACTTAAAACTATAGCTATGAAAAAGATTGTGACCTATATTTTCTCGACGTTGTATTTAGTGATAAATTTCTGGTTTTACTTAGTGGTTGGTACACTTGCGTGTTAAATGACACCAGTCTTTTTAACAGCTACGTTTTATTGTCTCTGTGGAAATCAACTAATTGGGTTACGATCGCGGGTCACGGTGCTGTTATTTACCTTTACAACTTTTATAAACTTCTGACCTTGAGGCTCAGGGTAATAATATAAGGTGACTTTAATTAATATAAAAAAATTGTGATTTTTATATCATACATTAAGATTATCACAATGCACGCACCTAAATCAAACATTTCTTAGCCGATACTTTAGCTCATTAAGTAACTTGCCTTCATTTTGAGTTAATTGTCCCGAGTTTGATTTCCGGCACGGAAGAACAATTTATAATTAGATAAATTGGGACTTCCCCTTGAATGGTAACTAATTAATGAACGCGTTACGGTGTGTTTATTATATGGTAAAGGTGACCTGGTGGTCTAGGGGTAAGGTGTCAGACTTCTATGCTGGCGGCCGGGGTTCAATCCTCGGTCCAGGCAAAGATTTATCTGATTACCAAATCCTTCCTTCACCTCTAACAAGACATCTTGTGAATGTGGGGAATGCCAGGCCTCCACCGTGGTTCAGATTCCACGTTAAACTGTAGGTCCTCCATTTCATCTCACAATCACCCTACCGTTACACATTAGCGTAAGTGCGTATAACCCGGACGGGTAGTAAGACGCGGTGCTAATAATAATAATAATAATAATAATAATAATAATAATATGGTAAAGAAAGTGTGTAACTCGTGTGCTGTGTCCTCTCAGAATGTGTACTATAAAAAATATTCTACACTCTATTTCTGGCGAAAGTGTGAATCAAGCTTAACGCCGAGTTATCGCTTTCCCGTCTAATTGATGCAACGAAAATTTAAGTAAAGGATTTTATTATTCTATTATTACTTCAAGTTTATGAATTAGTATGACACGAATCAATTTTGAACTTTATAATGGCATGTAATGACTCGGTTATTATCCACTGAAGAGCAATTATTTTTTAGTATATTTCTCAAAGAGCTTTACTAAAACCTCATATTTTTACGTTTGTCTTATATCGCCTTTTTTTTTTGTTATCTCTAGCTGTGTGACGAATGATAATTAAGCTATTAGTATTCTGTTTTTCTCGTTTAAACTTCACAGCTATGATCCACAAAAAAAAGTTTTATTTAGTACTGTTAAAAAACCGTGGCTTCTAAAACCAGTAACTATACTATCTACTTTAATCGCTTATTGATGGTGTCATAATTAACACTTCATAGAGGTTTGGGAAAGAAAGAGATATCGTAATCCTTAAAAACTAAAATTGTATTTAATATAATTAAGCATCATTGTTTGTATACATTCTTTGTGTCATACCTTAGTTTGTGTTTTTAAAGGAAATATGTAAAATTTATTTCCAAAATGATTGAGAACGGTTTTTGATCCGGAATAAAATCAAGATATTATATATGTATATGAGGTATTAACGTGTCCTTTCTGAACCGAATGATCATATCAGTACACGAACTATAATCTAAATTTAATCTATAACAGACACAACTTCCAGACCCAGGCCGTTAATTCATCACTGTAAAAAGAGCATACCACATTTCACCAATGATACATTTTTCGTTCATGCCGGGAGTCGAACCTGTGACTATTTGACTATAAGGCAGACTCACAACAGATAGAACTAGTTTTTGACCATTTATGCGTCAAAGAGCTCAATGCTAGTCTGTCCCCGTAGTAAAATATAAAGTTTATCTACGGTGAGAGTGTAACAGTTATCAGAATGTTCTTTATTGCAAACATTGAGTGAAAATATTTCTAGAAGCGTTTGATTACAATTTTTTATTGATAATATAGTATTAATGAGCACATAATTATTTACTAATAGGTTGACATTAGTAACTTTCAGACAACGTTTGCAATTTTTTTTTTTTTTAACAACCTTCCTTCCGGTGATATGATATAGTTTAACAAAGATTTATCTGATTACCAAACCCTTCCTTCACCTCTGACAAGACATCTTGTGAATGTGAGGAATGCCAGGCCTCCACCGTGGTTCGGATTCCACGTTAAACTGTAGGTCCTCCATTTCATCTCACAATCACCCTACCATTACACATTAGCGTAAGTGCGTATAACCCGAACGGGTAGTAAGACGCGGTGCTAATAATAATAATAATAATGATATAGTTTAGTTTTCTATTTACCGCGTCTTACTGAGCTAACCACATTTGACTACACTAATTGTGTCAAGATGACTAAGGTAGAATTTAGAGGAACTGTACCAAACTTTGCGTAGTTGTTGAGGTGGAAGGAGGCGAGAAAATATTTTTAAAAACTATTTTTATTTTTTTTAGCGCCGTGTCTTACTACCCGTTCAGGTTATACGCTTAAGTACTAATTACGCTAATGAATTAGGAATTGGGAAGGTTGAATTTAAAAGAAGTGAACCCGCATTTGCGTGGAGGGAGAGTGGAAAACCATTTAGGAGAAACCAACCCCACTTCACCCGACCGAGATTCGAACCTTGATCTCCTCCATCCTCAGCAGTCGAGCTCAACACGACTAGCGCGTTAGCTAACTACGCCACCGAGGCGGGCTAGAAAAAAACCAGCTTCAGTTTCGCTGGTCTGGGATCTTCCCCAACACCAGCAAGCCCTACTAGGTGATCTTGACGTATAGTCCATGTGCCCACTATCGTGGTTTTTTAAGTACAGTCAGAGGGATTCTATACAAAGCTAGTTGATTCTGTTTGGACTCTAGTGGGCGAACTAATGGCTAATAACATTTAATGTCAAGTATAGCATTGTTGTCTTTAACTTTAGGGTGGGACCGTAAGGGACAGTGATTTTTTTTTTTGCAGTTTTTATTTCAAAACTTTTGTTGTTGAAATAACTAAAATATTTCTCCAGTACAAACATAAAGTTCAACTTTCTTGATACGGTGATATCAACAGTTGTTGAATATCTGTCATGAGCAAAGAGGCATTAGATGAGAAACTTTTTAAATGAAGAGGCATAGTTGTCATTTAATTCCAGGACATTCTTGATAGATATTCAACAACTTTTGAGGTCCCCATTTGAAGAAAATTAAACTATATGTTTATAATGGAGCAATATTTGATTTATTCTAGCCAAGTAAAAGTTTTGCTATAACAACTTCAAAAACATATTTTCTCGCGTGCCCTCTGGAGATATATTTAGAAAGTTCGCAAACAATTGTTTTCATTCCTTTTAGTGCCTCGTCTTTCTATTCATTCGGGCTGTGCACATAGGCACTAATTACTTTAATGTGTTAAGGATGAATAAGGGGGGATTTAGAGAAGGTATATCCACATTTGCGTGGAGGGAGAGTGTAAAACCATTTAGGATAAAACAACCTCAGTACAGCCAACCAGGATTCGAGCCCCGATCTCCACATTGTCAGCAGTCCAGTCCATTGAGAGTGCCGCCTTATACCATGCGAAAACAGATGCAGCTCTCTTGATGATGATTATTAGGATAATTTTATAGTAAAGTTAACACAATTAAATTGTATTTATTGATATATTTGTTGATCCTAATACCAATTCAAGAGTGAAACAATTAAAACACAATTAAAAACATTAAATTAATTTCTTAGCGCCCATTAATTTGCAAAAATGTTTTCTATCGACAGCATTCTGCCGCTTTCATTTCCCGCAAATAAAAAATTCAACGTCAAATTTTTAATTTAGTGAATAGTTATTGATTTAAAAATAGATTTAAAATTGACATAAGAATACGGGAATTGAGCGCAGAGGCACTAAGCGAAGTGTCTCAAGTTCAATTCCTGTAACCAAGTGTAATTTTCTACGTAAATTTAAGTGAATGTTTGGGAACAACAGTCATCCGTACCAAAAGGTTACCTTTTATTTTATTATTATTTATTTTACACTGCTGTTTAAATGCATTTTATTATTGAGAGTTGGGACACTCTTGAATTAAAGGTGTGAAGGTTCGTGTTCAACAAAATATAAAAAGAGTAAAAATTAAATTGGTAGGGATCGTTGTTAGCGATTTGAAGAACGGAAGCGGGTGTATGTCCAATGTGCTGTTACTAATATTTTATGGGCATTAATAATATATTCAATCAACGCCGACACGTTGAATTCTATTTTATTTTGACCTCCACATCTGTGCTAGTTAATTTACTGACTCATCGCTTCAAGGGTATAATTGACACGTGAGTGTGTTTGTGTGTGTTTGTGATCATATACTCTACAAGTCGATTAATGGGTAGTGGATTACTGGTAATTCATATAGTTACTACATTATTAGTAATAGTTCTGTGAACAGTAGACCTCGCTCCCCCCATGTTCTTATCGTTACTAAAGTATTAATAGTAGTTCTGTAAACAGTAGACCTCACTCCCTCCATGTTATTATCATTACTACAATATTACTAGTAGTCCTTTAAACAGTAGACCTCACTCCCCCCATGTTCTTATCGTTACTACAGTCTTACTAGTAGTCCTTTAAACAGTAGACCTAACTCCCTCCATGTTCTTATCGTTACTACAGTCTTACTAGTAGTTCTGTGAACAGTAGACCTCACTCCCTCCATGTTATTATCGTTACTACAGTCTTACTAGTAGTTCTGTGAACAGTAGACCTCCCTCCATGTTATTATCGTTACTACAGTCTTACTAGTAGTTCTGTGAACAGTAGACCTCCCTCCATGTTATTATCGTTACTACAGTCTTACTAGTAGTTCTGTGAACAGTAGACCTCCCTCCATGTTATTATCGTTACTACAGTCTTACTAGTAGTTCTGTGAACAGTAGACCTCCCTCCATGTTATTATCGTTACTACAGTCTTACTAGTAGTTCTGTGAACAGTAGACCTCCCTCCATGTTATTATCGTTACTACAGTCTTACTAGTAGTTCTGTGAACAGTAGACCTCCCTCCATGTTATTATCGTTACTACAGTCTTACTAGTAGTTCTGTGAACAGTAGACCTCCCTCCATGTTATTATCGTTACTACAGTCTTACTAGTAGTTCTGTGAACAGTAGACCTCCCTCCATGTTATTATCGTTACTACAGTCTTACTAGTAGTTCTGTGAACAGTAGACCTCCCTCCATGTTATTATCGTTACTACAGTCTTACTAGTAGTTCTGTGAACAGTAGACCTCCCTCCATGTTATTATCGTTACTACAGTCTTACTAGTAGTTCTGTGAACAGTAGACCTCCCTCCATGTTATTATCGTTACTACAGTCTTACTAGTAGTTCTGTGAACAGTAGACCTCCCTCCATGTTATTATCGTTACTACAGTCTTACTAGTAGTTCTGTGAACAGTAGACCTCACTCCCTCCATGTTCTTATTGTTACTACAGTCTTACTAGTAGTTCTAAGAACAGTAGACCTCGCTCCCTCCATGTTATTACATTACTACAGTCTTACTAGTAGTTCTGTGAACAGTAGACCCCACTCCCTCCATGTTACTATTGTTACTACAGTCTTACTAGTAGTTCTGTGAATAGTAGACCTCACTCTCTCCATGTTATTATCGTTACTACAGTCTTACTAGTAGTTCTGTGAACAGTAGACCTCGCTCCCTCCAGGTTATTATCGTTACTACAGTCTTATAGTAGTTCTGTGAACAGTAGACCTCGCTCCCTCCATGTTATTATCGTTATCACATTCTTACTAGTAGTTCTGTGAACAGTAGACCTCGCTCCCCCCATGTTATTATCGTTACTACAGTCTTACTAGTAGTTTTGTATACAGTAGACCACGCTCCCTCCATGTTATTATCGTTACTACAGTCTTACTAGTAGTTCTGTGAACAGTAAACCTCGCTCCCTCAATGTTATTATCGTTACTACAGTCTTACTAGTAGTTCTGTGAACAGTAAACCTCGCTCCCTCCATGTTACTATTGTTACTACAGTCTTACTAGTAGTTCTGTGAACCGTAGACCTTGCTCCCTCCATGTTATTATCGTGTTTATTTTTAGTCTTAGGATTAGTTTTCTCTTGGACTTTAATATTCTAACCTGGTGATAAAATTAGACACAAAACTAATTGATACTATATTCAATAATACAGTATGTTAATAGAGAATAATGGGGGTTTACGTTGTTTAAGACGTTACTCTCGAAATAGATGTCAAATTAAAAAAAATATACAACCGAAGTACACGATCGATTGTTTAGAGTTATGAAATCAAATCACTTATGATGAGCTATTAAATTAAACATCTTTTAAGCTGCCATCATGTCGAAATATATAATCATATTGAAAAACCCCATACATACATTGTTTGGGTTAAGTTCAAACAAATTTCCTAACAAAAAATGTTTATCGTTGTAATTGATCCACGTATTTGGCAGTTATCGGGAGGAAAACAGATAGAGATTTAAGTGGCCTTCATAATGAAAATGATTAACAGATCGAGAAACTATACATACACTTTGTTTGAAAAGGTTTAAGGAATGTCTTTGCAGAATTTCATGAAATATTGGTCTACACACGCTTCTAAATATCATATTCTTCAAATTGAAGAATAACACCTGGACAGAGGAATCAAACACAGTTAATAATTGCTCAGGTAGTCGTATAAATTCTTCAATAGTTTGTCCTTCTAATAAATTGCGAATAATTTGTTTATCATTAATTAATACTCATACTAAATAAAGAACAAGTATCAAGACTTTAGATAAGAAAGCTTATGAGATTTCTGAAATGAAATAATAGGCCTATACATTGTTGTAGAAACACTACACCAAAGATCATAAACGAAATAATTCTTTACACTGTTACTTACTTTATGACATTAGGAACTAGGAACATTGTGTCCACCAAAGTGCATAAGAATCAAAATCATTATATTTTGAATTTAAAAATATACATTATATTTGCTTATAGCTAGTATATTATTGGTCTTATAAAAATATATTTCAAATAAAAGATTTTTTATTTTTAATATTACTACAACTTTACAACTATAAGTTATATAGTCAAATAGTTGCGGAGAAATTATGAAAATTGGAAAATTTCCCCCATGAAAAGTACCCTCAAAATCGTTTTCATGATTAAATGAGGATTTCCATTTTGTCTATGATGATAAAAAGTGTCTAGATATAAAATATGATACAGTTTATTAGAGCAAAGTTTGAGAAATTCGAATTTTTCTCTTTTTCTTTTCAGTAAACTACCCTTAGATCTAGGGTTAGATATCTAATTCCAAAAACGCCTCAAGTGAACCTTATGAAAACCCCCAGATAACAAGTTTGAGCTCAATCGGTAAAATAGTTTTGGCTCTACACCAAGGTATAAACAAAAGGACAGACAAATAGACGGATAGATAGACAGACAGACGGCATTGCGAAAACAACTTTTTTGGTTTCAGGAGATTATGAAACGTTGACATTTATCAAAATCTAAAGATCAATTTTTTTCTTACGATCACAATACTTTCTCTCTGAGGTGTTGAAAGAAAGTAAAAATTAGTGGTTTTATAATATGAGAATCTTTAATTTGAAAACTTTGGCTGGTTTGCTTCCCTTTTCCAAAGAATATGTTATGTAGCTGCGGATATAACCGTATTTAACAGCTATAATAGCTTGTCTATATAATCCATTATACTAGATTAGCTAGACGTTTAGAACGAGAGTCCACAGGAGTTGGTGCTATATTACAATTAGATCCATGTATGTTTAACGAGATATTTGATGCTCAATTTGAGCTAGAGCCAAAATATTAGCTGAAACATGCATTTTATGAAACTGAGCATTAATTAAACTACAGTAAGATTCCAGCGAGAAGTACCTTTTAGGAAATAAAAATTTATTTATATTTGGTCAACATTTATGAAATTTTACGATAGTATCGATGTGATTTAATAGGTTTTGATAATATTTAGCCAAAGTATCATCTATAAATAATATAGCCTGGCGTATGAGCATAACAAAAAAAATTTAGTAACCTTAATAACAAGTCAAATACTGTCCTTCCAATCGGATTCCAACTTTAAACGTATTCTATTGAAATTCCTCTTGACTGCTCATTTTACCAATTACTGCCAAACAATATCCAACACATGATCTCGTCATTACGTTGTACTAGCGTGCACACAAAGAACTAACTGTCCATACATAACAATATTGTTATTATAATCCATTCCTGTCGTGTTTGTGAGGGAATAATATTTACAAACATAAAACGCGCTCATTGTAATTCGATAATAAGGTGAAAATATTCAGGTAAAACAGTATGTGATCAAATACAAACTCTCACCTGTCATCAAGTGGATTAAAGCTCCAATATCGTCTAGTCTGGCTTCTCACTGACTGAAAGGTCAAGGCTCAAATCCCGGTGTGGTATTGTTAACGCTACAAGAGTTACGTTTTCATATGGACCCACCAAGTGTGAACGCTTACCCCATTCTTTCCGAATATTATCTACACACACATATCCGGCTCCACGGAATCGCTGGGTCAAAATTGAGATGGCGCTGCCCAAAACACTCCATTCATCTAAAACATATATTAAATAAAAAAAGAAGCGTAGATAAGCTTGTCAACATACAGATTTCATTAGAGGATATCTAATATGTCCAGACGTCAGCACTGGTCGAAACTGGAAAACATTTGATTCGATCCAATACAAGGTCGCAAGTGGTCGAAGTGTAACGTTGACATTAAATAAATCTTTACAATAAAATAAAAAATATTTCAGTGACGCTTTTAAATGTTCTCGCTGTTCATTTTGTTCTAATTTTTTCAATAGTGATTATTAAAAAATTAAGAAAAGTAGACCACCCTTTCACTTTTAATAAAAACGTTATCTAATTATTCAGTTTAATTAAATGAGTGTTCTGGTGTTCATATTGTATTTATTTTCAACGAATAATTTTTAGTGATTCATTGAATATGACGCGTGAGAACTCACCTTAAGATACAGCCACATCATTACGGCTTCTCAGAGCCTTCTTCCACGTTCAACAACGGTGTAGATTGTTCCAGTAACTATGTCCGCCAGGGATGTGGAAGTCCAGCTACGTCATGATGGCTTTCTAGAGCCTTCTACCACGTTCGACAACGGTGTAGATTGTTCCAGTAACTATGTCCGTCAGGGACTTGGAAGTCCAGCTAAGTCATGATGGCTTTCTGGAGCCTTCTACCACGTTCGACAACGGTGTAGATTTTTCCAGTAACTATGTCCGCCAGGGACGTGGAAGTCCAGCTACGTCATGATGGCTTTCTAGAGCCTTCTACCACGTTCGACAACGGTGTAGATTTTTCCAGTAACTGTGTTTGCCAGGAGTGTGAAAGTCCAGCAACGTCATAACGGCTCTCTGGAAACATCCCCTATGTTCTACGACATAGTAGATCAGTCATGCTTTTCAATATTTTTATTTTTATTTTGTTCACGGCACACAATTTCTTTGTGGTGAGTCCTCACGGAACACTAAACCTGTAGGTAGGTGGCATTACCGGGGAGTTGGGTATGTTCAGAGACATTAAAATTAACTCAGTTGAACAAAAAATTAGTGTGTTTAATGTATATGCTCTATTCGACCATAAATTGTGTAAGAAATGACAACATTTTCATCAACTATTCAACTCATTGATTTTAAGCCATAAAAATGCCTGAAAAATAAATATATTAGAGTTTTCAAACATTTTTCACTTATTTATTTTTTAAATTTAATATCGAATGAAAGCACTTTCGATTATTCTTATAGATAATAACATATTTTAGAAAATAGACACTGACTTTTTTTTATCACCGCGTCTTATTACTCGTTCGAGCTATACGCTTATTTAGTAATTAATTATACTAATGGTGTTAGGGATTAGGAAAGTTATATTTTTAGGAAGTGTACCCGCATTTTCCTAGAGAGAGAGAGAGAGTGGAAAACCATTTTACGAGAAATCACCCTCAATACACCGGCCCGAGATTTGAATCTAGAGCTCCCCGTTATCGGCATACGCGTATTTGACAACGCATGCGCTGTACAGCAAAAAGCAATCAGACAGCTTCATTTGCCTTAAGTCATGTGTACACAGGCAACAAATTGCCTAAAGACTTTTTTGTCTTACCTTTTTGGCTAGCAACGGCAAATCAACAGATGAATGAAGAAACAGTCGCGTCGTTGGTGTGTGTGTTCACAGGGAACATATTTGTTGCCAGAAAAAACAAAAGCTCCATAAACTTATATTACATCCATTATCATAATGGACGTAGAAGAAGTAGGTGCTATTTTTTCTCTTGTGAGCCTGCAATATAAAACGACGAGGACGCCAAGTCAATCTTAGGTACACCCCATTTACAGTGAAAGACTTTCATTTGGTACGTTTTGAGCACTATAGGAATAATTCCCATAAGTTTCTTTCCTACTTTAGAATGAATGGTTCTAGTTTTGATAAACTTTTGGCTCTAGTTAGGCAATCAATTTCTCAGCAGGAAACCAATTGAAAAAGGAGCATTATCGAACAATAGATAGGAACTCTATGCGATATTTGTTCCAAAACTAGACTGAAATCATGGGCTGGTCCAAACACAATCTGGTGAGCTACGATAGAACTGTCTTCAGTGTACCCTATAGACTGAAGTCATGGGCTGGTCCAAACACAATCTGGTGAGCAGCGAAAGAACTGTCCCTGGTGTACCCTATAAACTGATTCATGGGCTAGTCCAAACACAATCTGGTGAGCAATGACAGAACCGTCCCCGGTGTACCCTATAGACTGATTCATGGGCTGGTCCAAACACAATCTGGTGAAAAACGACAGAACTGTCCCCGGTGTACCCTATAGACTGATTCATGGGCTAGTCCAAACACAATCTGGTGAGCAATGACAGAACTGTCCCCAGTGTACCCTATATACTGATTCATGGGCTGGTCCAAACACAATCTGGTGAGCAACGACAGAACTGTCCCCGGTATACCCTATAGACTGAAATCATGGGCTAGTCCAAACACAATCTGGTGAGCAAGGACAGAACTGTCCCCGGTGTACCCTATAGACTGAAGTCATGGGCTGGTCCAAACACAATCTGGTGAGCAACGACAGAACTGTCCCCGGTGTACCCTATAGACTGAAGTCATGGGCTGGTCCAAACACAATCTGGTGAGCAACGACAGAACTGTCCCCGGTGTACCCTATAGACTGAAGTCATGGGCTGGTCCAAACACAATCTGGTGAGCAACGACAGAACTGTCCCCGGTGTACCCTATAGACTGAAGTCATGGGCTGGTCCAAACACAATCTGGTGAGCAACGACAGAACTGTCCCCGGTGTACCCTATAGACTGAAGTCATGGGCTGGTCCAAACACAATCTGGTGAGCAACGACAGAACTGTCCCCGGTGTACCCTATAGACTGAAGTCATGGGCTGGTCCAAACACAATCTGGTGAGCAACGACAGAACTGTCCCCGGTGTACCCTATAGACTGAAGTCATGGGCTGGTCCAAACACAATCTGGTGAGCAACGACAGAACTGTCCCCGGTGTACCCTATAGACTGAAGTCATGGGCTGGTCCAAACACAATCTGGTGAGCAACGACAGAACTGTCCCCGGTGTACCCTATAGACTGAAGTCATGGGCTGGTCCAAACACAATCTGGTGAGCAACGACAGAACTGTCCCCGGTGTACCCTATAGACTGAAGTCATGGGCTGGTCCAAACACAATCTGGTGAGCAACGACAGAACTGTCCCCGGTGTACCCTATAGACTGAAGTCATGGGCTGGTCCAAACACAATCTGGTGAGCAACGACAGAACTGTCCCCGGTGTACCCTATAGACTGAAGTCATGGGCTGGTCCAAACACAATCTGGTGAGCAACGACAGAACTGTCCCCGGTGTACCCTATAGACTGAAGTCATGGGCTGGTCCAAACACAATCTGGTGAGCAACGACAGAACTGTCCCCGGTGTACCCTATAGACTGAAGTCATGGGCTGGTCCAAACACAATCTGGTGAGCAACGACAGAACTGTCCCCGGTGTACCCTATAGACTGAAGTCATGGGCTGGTCCAAACACAATCTGGTGAGCAACGACAGAACTGTCCCCGGTGTACCCTATAGACTGAAGTCATGGGCTGGTCCAAACACAATCTGGTGAGCAACGACAGAACTGTCCCCGGTGTACCCTATAGACTGAAGTCATGGGCTGGTCCAAACACAATCTGGTGAGCAAGGACAGAACTGTCCCCGGTGTACCCTATAGACTGAAGTCATGGGCTGGTCCAAACACAATCTGGTGAGCAAGGACAGAACTGTCCCCGGTGTACACGGCTCCAAATGTTGTGAAGCTCCACAACTCTTTTCAACCGCTGAAACACAGTTCTGTCATGTCGTTGTCTGTGTTCGCACTTACATTCAAACTTAATGAACCAATTGTAACGACAAATAAAAAGTATTTAGACATTTTGTCAACTGTTTACGCCTAACCTTAGTGAGAAGTTTTGAAATAACCCGTTATTGTAAAACGTGTGTATTGGTGTATTAGATTGTGCCACTAGACAACGTCATAATTTGAAGACATCCATTGGGGGAATGATCTAAAATATATGTTTATCTTATATACTAGAAAATAAAATATGTTGATAATCAGCTGTTTTATGTTAGCGTTGCAATGCATCATGGGTCAACATACAGCGTCACTGGGGCAGATTCTGCTTTCTATTTTTGGAAAACGTGTTAATCAAGCTTTAGACCATGGAGACACATAAACGGGTGGGTAGATTGTTCCAGTAACTTCGTTACCAAGAGCACGTGAGTCAAGCTACGTCATCACGCCATGAATCCCTATCTTCCTGGTCCTTCCTGTCATTGGTCCCCGTGGTTTCTACTTTGGGGCTGGGCCATTACATAAATGAGCAGATTGCTTTGAGAAGGCACATGGCGGGATTATTGAGTTATCAACTTGTGGATCGCAAAGAATTAATGTATTCAAATTTCAATTCTAGGCTGTTAATTATTGTGTGTCGGTTTCAAAATTGTGTTTCGGCTTATTAGTGCTAAAATAACGAACATGCTACTGAAGAGCGTGGGTACATAATAGCGCAAGCGAAAAGTGGGTGCAGAAGAGCGCGTCTACATATGAGCGTAATCCTAAGCTGTCGTAAAAAGTCGAGTGCAAGTTTCCTTTTCTTTGTTTGGCAGGGATGCGTGGTTTACTGGATTTCAACCGTTCTAAGCACTCAGGATACTAGAATGTACGTGCCATGTACGTTCAAGAAACCAGCCATGGTAAAAATGTTGCAAGACAAAGAATATAAAAAAAGCCGATCACCAGGGATCTTTATTTGACCTACTCTCAAGTATGCCAAGCCCAAGTATCCTGACCAAGCTATCTTAAAATTAATAAAGATGATCGTTCGAAGAATGACGTTAAGGGAGTTATGGTATCGCTTAATGTTAATGTAAAACAAATAACATGGAATTAACATAGGCCTCAAGGCCGGTTTACACTCAGACGATAGAATAAGTCTCAAAAAGGAAAACAATATAATATTTAGAGATAACGGACAGTGTGTAATATTAGACATAATCCTTTACCTAGGGTAAAATGTAACACATTAAAGGGTAAAGTGTAACTTATAATTGAAAGTAAAAATAATGCTATTATTACGTACACATACTGATATTTATTCTAGAACAATACATTGTTTGTACTCAATCAGAAATGTATTTTTAACTGTAGTTCGTACATGCATTTTAGGTTATTCATATTAACGCCAAAATAAAGATATGATTTTCATCTTTTAGTTTGACCTGCAATTAGAGGTAGTGGTAAAACCATCGTTATATCTGTCTCTGCTACAGATGCTATATCTGGCTCAACTGGAAACATGAACTTCCTGGGATCCTTTATTGATTTTCTAAGATAACTAATCTAGTTCTCCTTTCAAGTTCCAACCGACAACCGAATGTCATGGGATTATTCGAGTAAATACCCAGTACTCAGAAATACCCCATACTCGATTGTACGCGCCTACTCGGACAGCAGCTAAATACTAACAGTGAAAAATCACTGGTATAAATCACCGATATTTTAAAATCACAGTCACTGTATTCACTGATATCGTAAAATCACTGTTTTTCCCCATCTCTAGTTTCTATTAGAGCAAAATATTTTTTATTTTGGCCAATAAAATGTTTTACTATAAAAGCTGCAAAAACACTGGCCTTTTCTCGTGTCCCATCCATCCCACCCTAAGAGATACTGAATTTACTCATGGGGCTTAGGGCCAGTTTCATAGTCAAATTTAGTACGCCTCAAGTGCGGCGCTACACTAAGTACATGACACCTACCTAAACCAGAATGGAATCAGTGAAAAATCACTGGTATAAATCACCGATATTTTAAAATCACAGTCACTGTATTCACTGATATCGTAAAATCACTGTTTTTCCCCATCTCTAGTTTCTATTAGAGCAAAATATTTTTTATTTTGGCCAATAAAATGTTTTACTATAAAAGCTGCAAAAACACTGGCCTTTTCTCGTGTCCCATCCATCCCACCCTAAGAGATACTGAATTTACTCATGGGGCTTAGGGCCAGTTTCATAGTCAAATTTAGTACGCCTCAAGTGCGGCGCTACACTAAGTACATGACACCTACCTAAACCAGAATGGAATGGGCCAGTTTCCTACGCGAGAACCGCCCATTCCATTCGAGTTGAGGTAGGTGTCGTCATGTACTTAGTGTAGCACCGCACTTGAGGCGTACTAAATTTGACTATGAAACTGGCCCTTAGCCCCGCAAATACTTAACAAGAGTTCGATCAATTATAAAAAATATAATATAAAAAATCCTGTTCGGGTAAAAATCTTAGACACATTAAAAATTAGGTTATGGTCACTATTCTATGAGCCCAGCTGCGAAAAAAACTAAGGAAATCTAAAAAAAATCTGAAAAAGCAGTAATTGGAGGAAGTAGAGATAGTCCCGGGTACAAAGTAATACTAACTTATTATTGTTTGGGTGGAAGCCAATAATTTCCTTCCTACATACTAACTTCCTGGTCGTCACACAAGCACTCAAACCCTCCGCCTAGTTCTTGAATATCGAACAAAGTTTGTTCAAGTTCAGGATAGAAACTCCATCCAACTTTGTATTCAACTATGAATTGCATTTTAACTTTTATGATTTTCATTTGCATTTATTTTTTTGCAGTAGACTCATTCAACGTCAACTTTTTATAAAACAGCATTTGTAAATATTATTATAGCATTTTTATATATATATAACCTTGAACTTTATAAAATATTGAGTCAAATTCAACTTTTTTTTTAACTTTCTTTTTTCCCCCGAATACCTATATGGATTTTAATCTTACTTGCTTTCTTAACTTAAAATATGGAAATGTAGAGCACTGTTCCTAAAGGGGGGAGGTAGGGGGGCTACCAGGGTGCACCGCAGATGTTCAGAGGAAACCTCGCGTTATTTAAGTCAAAAATATGGTTCACGCTAAAATGAAGGAGAACTATATCAATCGCTCTTTATATTTATATTAATAAAATGAAGTTGTTTTAATGTTTGTCATGAGTATTTCTTGATATCTACCACTGGCATAGGTTTGGAATTTTAATATTAGAATCCCCTGTAAACAAACACGTGCACTTCAAAGCTAGAATTTTAAAATTTTTACTAGAATATTTTTAAATTTATTTAAAACCGGTCGTAATAAATAAAATGAAGATATATTTTTCTCTCTGTTTGAAGCAAAGAAAAGCGTTGCCCAGGGTAACCGCGCAGTTCATTGCGTGGCTACTTTGAGCAAGTTGTGGAGTTAGATTCGGTAAAATTATAATATTACAATTAAAACTTATAATGTTTTAACAATATTTTATTATTTATTTATTTAGGACCAAAATATATTATTTGGATTGACAAATCTATTTGGATATACATTCACAATGTATTTGAGGCTTCCTATGACGTCATTTGCTATTGGAGAATATAGTGGAGTCAATTTGTTAATACTAATTAATATTCTTTAGCCATTTATTAAGGAGTCGGAGTCGAAGTCGAAGGCTTGACATACCGACGCCACAGTCCTGCGAACAACGCCGGGTGCTTCCATTACTCAGTTTATTGCATTGCACTCTTTTGAGGAGTGCAGATATTTAGCCCATGCTGGTCGCGGTGGCTCAAAGGGCACGTTCCTTCTTGACCTTGGTTTTCGGGTCGGTCATATATTGTCGCGTAGCAAATTTTGAAACACCCTTGACATAATAATATTCAAGAACTATTGATATCAGCATGTGAAGAAAATTAATCTTTATAGTTATATTGGAGAGATATTTTATTCATTTTGGCCCACATAATGTTTTTTTATTTTAAAAAAATATTTGCTTTCCCTATAGTACCACCTTAACCAACACACTCTAGAAAAGTAAATAATGTCACCATATTCAGTTTTGACATCACCCATCAAATCTTTTGAATTGTCGATGATTGAGAGACTTGGAACGAATGAAATGTATTGTTGATTTGACAACAGTCTCCACGTGATTCGTGCAGAGCGTGTGAATTAATAATCGGTTTAAAAAAATGTGCAAACACTTCTTTCGGCCATACAACCCACATCTGACACGTCATACACAAACCCCACTGTTGTACATACGAGTATATTCAGTTTATTTTACTTTTATCTATTGCAGAGTTGCACCAAGTTTTTTTTTTTTTACTTTCTCGCTATCTTACAGTTAGAGAAAGTATTGTGATCGTCAAAAAAATCGAACTCAAGATTTTGATGAATCTTGACGTTTCATGACCCCCCCGAATCTGAAAAAGTGGTTTTTGAATTTCTGTCTGTCTGTCTGTCAGTACTTCCAACTAGAGCCTAAACTATTTTACCGATCGGGATAAAACTGGGTATCTAGGGTGTTCATAGGGTTGCCCCGAGGGGTTTTTGGAATTTGATATCTAACCTTAAAATTAAGGATAGTTTACTGAAGGATAGAAAGAGAAAAAAGTCGCTTTTCTCAGAATCGGCTCGAACGAATTTAATTAAATTTCATTTATATATATTTATAAATATTCCAAACAAAATGGCTTCCCTCAATATTTTGGTAAAATGATTTTAAGGGTTCCGGCCTGATGCAAATATTCTCATTTTGTGTCATATCTCCGAAACTATTTGAGAAATGAAATTAATTATCATTACAAATATGTAGATCTATTTATAATACCAATATTTTAATCGAAGTATATTTTTATAAAACCAGTAATTTTCAAGCTACACGTAAATATATATTTTTTAACTTTTCGAACACAAAAGGTAAAAGTATTGCATTAACCTCAAATGTTGATGGATGTAGACGTATATTGATCCCCCGAACCCTAAAAAGTGGTCTTTGCAATGACGTCTGTCTGTGTGTCTGTTTAAACTTAAATTTAAGAGTAGTTTAATAAGGGGCAAAAAGAGAAAAAATAGATTTTCTCAAAATTGGCTCTAACGATTTTGATTAAAATCTGTATCTGGGCGTTGATTAAGATTATAAATAACCTGTCTATTTTAATTTTCCCGTAAAAATTACTTTTAGGGTAACTAACAGAACCTGAAATTTACATATCTCCCCAACTATTTGAGATACTAAATAAACTATAATTGAAAAATTGTAGTACTATTAAAAATATATAAATTTTATATGGAATATATTTTTATAAAACCAACAATTTCTTAGATATTGGCAAATATATTAATACAATTTTGTGAGATTTAGTTGTAAAGATATACTACTTGAGTTTAAACGCAATAATTCTCCAATGCCATAGCGTAATTAAATATAAGTAAGTCTCTCAAAAAGTTTATGTTAGTTTTCCTTAAACCTCTTAGGAAAAATGTTTGTACAACAATGATCTATATCCATTTTAGACTCAATAGTCAATATTTACATTTTTTATTAGTCAAAATTTATAAATGAGGAATTTAATAGCTATGAGATGACATGAAGTGTGCAACACCTAATAAAATGTCGATAATTTTAACCGGAAGTTGAAATTTTAATACGAAGTGTTGACCCTTGAAGACCCAATATTGATCTTTTTTATCGGTCCAAACATACAATTGAGGACATTAATTATTTTTTTAAATAAAATTATAAAATTTAAAACCGCTTCTCAAAAAATGTTTTACATAAGGATAGTGCAATTTTTTCTTGGGTTTGCTAGTGTATATTATTCTGATTCACATATTTTACGAGTTTTGAGTAAATGTTTCCATTTTTAAATAATAGAGAGAGAAAGTCCGTGCTGAGCTTTGTACCATTTATTTTTCAATATGAAGAAAAACATAAATCAAATGTTTTAAATATCCCGCTTTGGTGACTGCGACAGTCTAAAAGGCATCACTTTCACAATATAATATACTGGTTTAGAATTCCGGTCAGGTGCACTGAGAGAGAGTTTGCCCTAAATGGTTTTCCACACTCCCTTCACCTAAATGCTAGTACACTTCCTCTGAATTCAACTTAAATAATTTATATTTTGGATCTTGTCGCAGATTTTTTCTGCGCACGTATTTATTTAAATCGTCTACAACTCAGGTTGTTTGGTTTAGTCGTGAAAATGGACGATGGGAAACTTCCTGCCAGGATGTAAGGTAGAGTAAACAGGTTCGTGGAAGAATATGTCTATTTTTAATAATAAACCCTGAAAATAATTTTTGAATCCAAGCCAATGCTTTCCAGGCGCAAATAGTAAAATGTGTATACTCGTCAGAGGAAGAGGGGAAGTGTTATCAGCCCGTGGGCAAGAGGTCTAACTCATTTTCTTATCTCTCTTCATATTAATTCGTACATTGGTGTCTTAATGTGATACTGCTTAACGTGCTTAAGTACAAAATAGCTTCGAGATCACAGAGTAAGCAACGTCCGCCGTTAAAACGCGGTGAAAAAAAATAGAAGTAAGAAATTGAGTTTGTATGGTTAATTTAAATCTCCCATCCCTCTGAATAGTTATATTTAACTCTACACCTATCTGCCTTTCTAGGCAATAGGTTTTTTTTTAGGAAAATACAATTATATTTAACCGCTGCTTATATTTTGCAGGAGACATTGTCCAAAATTATGTATTCCAAAATGGATTTTAGAAGGAAGATAGTGAAGGGAGGCTGTATTCCAAACTTTCAGTGAGCCCTCTACCCACTTGGGTAGTTCGCTCCTCCCCCTCATCCCTTTTTGGTGTATCCTTTGAAGTCTTTAGTTGGAAATCAAAATTCAGGACACGGCATATAAACTAAGTTAGCCAAGGATTATAAACGACCAACTCTAGCGTCCGGACGTTTTAAATCTATCAGAGTTAGGGCGAACTCATTGAATATTGCAGGCACCTTCTGTTCTAGAAATAAATCTTGATTATAGACTATTTAACCCCTCATCCCTTAATACCATACAAAATTAAATACAAGATGGGAGTTTAAGGTACACGAGTTAAGGGCAAGATGTTTACAGATTTTGTATAAAAAAATGTTTTTTTGTTGTTGAAAGAAATCAAATAGTTCTCCAGTAGAAACAAACAGTTTAATTTTCTGTACATGGTAAACTCAGTTGGTCTTAAATATTTTGTCAAGGGTGTCCTGGAATTTAATGGCAACTGTCTCTTTATTAAACAAGTTTGTCATCTAATGTTGCTATGCGAATGAGAAGTATTGAACAATATTGTTGATATCACAATGTGAAGATAATTAAACTCTATGTCTCTATTGAAGCAATATTTTATTTATTCAGTATAAATAAATATATATATATTTAATTAAAAAATCCTGCAAAAACACGAGGCTTAAACTGATTCAGGCCGATCATATCACCGGATGTAAGGTTGTAACCAACCTTAAACTATTAAGATCAAGGTCGTTTTGGGGCTATGAACATTCCTTAATATCTGAATTAGTTATTAATTAATCAACGACAGTGTAATTTAGTAAAATGGTCACGACCATAGCAATAGCTCTATACTTTTGTCTCAGTCTATCTACGCCTGGCTCATAGGCTAACTTGATGTCAAAACAACATCAATTAATTTGATGTATACTTTCCCTTTTCACACCACGATTAGAACTTTAAAACGACCCGTATACCAGCTATATATTTATTTGTTGCGCCAAAACACCCAAGTAAAAATCTAGGTATTGTTTGTAACCAAAGAGAAATATTTTATCTAGCGATATACAACTACACAAATCATGGTTTCCGGTGTGATGTAGGTAAAGAACCACTATACATATGAACCACTGCCCACACAGAAGAAAGAGAGAAAATTCGCTAGGAAATTCGAGTTTTTGTTTAAATCTACAATTTTTGCCGACATACCAGACCCCAAACCTTTAAAATTATTGGTCAAAATCGGTTCAGCCATTTTCTCTTAATTTAAATTACATTAAAAGAGCCTATTAAATTATACATAGGATCAGAGGTAAATATTTAAAGAAAAAGATGAGAAAAGATAAAATTCAACAATGTATTTTATATATATATATATAACCAAATATTATCGGTTTGTTTGATAAAATCTATAAAAATAATGGATTTAATCATTTAATTCTTTTTGCACCATACCCCTAAAGTAAGTGTTTAGCTGGTATTATTTGTAACCAGAGAGAAATATTTATTTACATATCTACTCATGCATAAATCAAAGTTTCCATGGTGATGTAAACAAAGAATGAGAATCTGAAAATTTTCTGAGAAACTCAGCTTTTAGTTGTACACTACAATTTTTACAGAATTCCTCGACCCGTAACCTTTAGGATAAGAGGTCGTTTCTCAAATATGTTCAGCCATTTCCTCGTAATTTATATTACCGGAAACGGGCTTATCAAATTTATTTATAAAATAACCATTGGCGTCGTTGACTGTCATTTCGTCAAATGCCTTAGAACCTTTTTTTTCTATCAGACGTTATATTTCATGAATGGTGAAGTGGGATTCCGACTACCGCATGGACCATGGCATCAATCATTGGAGGACGATATTGTGAAGCTCTGGATACTGCATGGGTTTGGACAGTTCCTCTGAAGACAGATCATATTTGTCCTCTTGTTCTCTGAGTTTGGCTGTATTTTTGAGGGTGAGCATCATGTGGAAATGTGAAAGTTCTCCTTTTTTGTAACTCAATTACATACAAGTACGCCGTTATTTTGCCAAACACATTTTGTTTGAACAAATCTCCTTTCAGTACTTTTAGTTTCATTGCGAACATGCGAGCTACAATATCAGGGCGATCCGCTGGTTTTTCATTCGGAAGCATAGCAGATACTATATCAGGCCATTTTGGATGGAAGGTAATAAAATGTCGAGAAAATTTTGGGTTTGCCATATTTTCGAAATATTGCCATAGCATCCTGGTATCTCTGCTTTACATTTCGTGGACTTCCTCGAAAGGTAGTAGTTAGAAGTATAATTCTCACTGCTATTAGGTCTTGTTGTTGTGCACGGGATACTACCAAATCTTGTAGGCCTTGAATTTGGTTGTCTCTTAAGTACTACAGCCTCTGTGCGTCCACTCTGCAGTATTGATCTACTAAGTCTTGTTGAAATAATTTATGTGACCGATGAAAGTGGGAGAAAGCTCCAAGAACAGCAAGTCTATATGAAACAAACTGAAGCATGGTCATTCTAGTGCGATTATTTTGCTTGCGACGGCCATGTGTTGTAACCGAGGATCCCAACCTGGTTCACCACAGAGAGAGGAGAGGATACATCAAAGGATCACAATGAGGGATTAACGTTGACAGAATTTTTGGGCACCCTTGTCAGCCATGTACAACTACATACGTTTTGTGCACGTAAACATTTTGCATAATTTGAATAAATGACATAGTTTCGCCCAAATCTAGGTGGGGAATCAATTAGTTGTAGTAGGTTCGAAATAAACCGATATATTTGACCTTGAATCAAGAGAGTGTAAAATTCTGGGAGAGATATTGTGTAAAAGAGAGAGAAAATGTGAGGGAGTGTGAGAGAGAGTTTGAGAGAGAGAGTTTGAGAGAGAAAGTTTGAGATGGAGAGATTAGTTTAGAGAGAGAAAATTAGAGTGAGAAAGAGTTAGCGAGAGAGTTTAAGAGATAAAGTGTTTGAGATAGGGTTAGAGAAAGAAGTTGAGCGATTGTGTTTGAGAGAAATAGAGTTCAAGAACGAGTTAGTAAATTTGAGAAAGAGAGAGTAAGACTGAGATAGAGTGAGTTATTTAGAGAGAGTTTGAGAGAAAGAGATAGTTTGAGATACAGTGAGTTTGAGAGAGAGCGCGAAAGTTTGAGAGAAAGCGTTTGAGAAAACTTAAGAGAGAGAGTATAATAAATGTAATGTGAGATAAATGGTGTGATAGAGAGTGTGCGAGAGGGATTAATTGAGAAAAAAAAGAATGAGATAAGATTATATGAGAGAGAGATTGTGTTAGAAAAAGTGTGTGTGTGTGCGTGTGTGTGTGTGTGTGTGTGCGTGTGTATGTGCGTGTGTGTGTGTGTGTGTGTGTGTGTGTAAGTGGGGAAAAGAGTTTGATTGAGAANGTGTGTGTGTGTAAGTGGGGAAAAGAGTTTGATTGAGAATGTGTGAGAGCGTTAGAAAGTGTCAGATAAAGAGATAGAATGTGAAAATACAGTGTTGGTACACAAAAACATTACCGTCCTTTGAAACATAATTTGATGTTCATTTTATCAAATAATAACACAATAAAAATACATAGGCAAAGCGTTTTTCATTTTAACGCTTAATATTGAGGATATGATTTTTGAAATAATGAGAAACGTTAGATGGGGTACACAAAACATTTATTTTAAATATCATATCCTCAATATTAAGCAGTAGAATGAAAAAAATAGCTTAACTTATGTATTTGTATTATATTTGTTAGAAACAGAGCTTGAGTTGACATTGGAAAACATTGTTTTGCGTCGCTTAGAGACTTTCGAAAACAAGATTAAGAAGTATTTTACTGTTAAAAAGGTAAATTGTATTACATTTAAGATTCGAGAGGAAATAGTGTTTAATGTTCTCTTTATTGTGATTTGCTTTTATTCAAATAAATTGTATTCATTTTTCTGTATAAATTTGTTCATAACAGTATTAATATTTGTTAAAATGAACATAAAACCCTTTATTTGAATAAAATGAACATCAAAACCCATTATATGAAAAAAAATTAACACCAAAACTCATAACTAGATAGTTAAAATGGATGTTTTAAAATATTATTCAAGATCATTTTAACATTTTTGAGCTTATAACACATAGCCTACCAAAACATATTTAACCACCATTTTATCAGGCGCGAAACAAAGCGTATACAATATTTTCACGAACTTAACCTAACCATTTAATTTTCTAATTATGCTCAATATTATTGATTTAAATTCGAATTAACAATAACAACATTCCAATAAAAAAATAATGTTTCTCAAGTTTAGGCATCTCAATTTAGATGTGTTATGACCAGCATCCAAAGAGAAATATTAATCCAAATAAAAAGTGATATGTTCGGACCAACAAATAAAAACTGAGCTATTATTTTTTAGACATATTTTATTTAGAGATTTACAGCCATGCAGAAAATAACGGTTTCCATTGTGACTAAACAAAGATTGAAAAACTGAACATTCCCAGTGAAAATAGGGTTTTCATGGAAAACTACTATATTCCCCCGACATCCTGGACTCCTGACCGTTGAAATGAGCACTTGTTTGTCAAAATCTGTTCAGTCATTTCCTCGTAATTTCTATTACTGGGACCAGCTTATCAAATTATACATACGATATTTTTGAAACCAATTTAACTGATTTGAAATAATTTAAACAAAGTTGGTGATGTCTCTATACAGAAAAAAATACTTGCGATTTTACTACACCTCTCACAGCAAAAATCAGTCAAATATTTCTGAAAATATTTAATTAAGGAATATTTATAATATATATAAATACTAGCTTTTACCCGTTGTGGCTTCACCCGCAATAATTGATAAAACCTTTTAATTTTTAACTACACTTTCAAAAAATTTCGTAATTGATAACTTAAATAATATATATTTCTTTTACTACAAAATAATATATAATATCTCTTATACACGAAAAGTTTAAACATTAGTATTGTAAAATTAATGTGAGATAAAAGGTTGGGAATAGTCCTATTTGTTATTCCAGGACATACTCTACCAAAGTACTATTAGTATTATTATTAGCATCGCGTCTTACTACCCGTTCGGGTTATACGCACTTACGCTAATGTGTAATGGTAGGGTGATTGTAAGATGAAATGGAGGACCTACAGTTTAACGTGGAATCCGAACCACGGTGGAGACCTGGCATTCCCCACATTCACAAGATGTCTTGTCAGCGTGTGAAGGAAGGGTTTGGTAATCAGATAAATCTGTGCCGGGACCGAGGATTGAACCCCGGACCCCCAGTACAGGAGTCCGACACCTTACCTCTACACCAACAGGTCACCTACAATAATTAAAGAGGTTTAAAAAAAAGTTCGAGAAAATAGTAGATTATAGGGTACAAATGTTAAATTTACACAAATTTCATTTCATAAAGAACAAATTTTTAAGTTTAAGTTTGAATTAAATAGTTGATTTGCTTGAATTGTAAGATCTATAACAAAACAACTAATTTTTGTATCTAAAATACTTTATATTCAATCTTCTTATATCATTGCTTATTTAAGGTGCGGCAAAAGGAAGCAGGAATAATTTTACAGTTTTTATAGCATTAAATTTTGTTTGCCAAAATAGGTATGAAATATTTCTTCAGTAGCAACATAAAGTTGAAGAGAAGAAGAACACGGTCTTGTGAGTAAAGAGGGGAGGGCAAGTGCTTGAATTTGAAGAGGAGAAGGACACGGTCTTGTGAGTAAAGAGGGAAGGGCAAGTGCTTGAATTTGTAGAGGAGAACGACATGGTCTTGTGAGTAAAGAGGGGAGGGCAAGTGCTTGAATTTGTAGAGGAGAACGACATGGTCTTGCGAGTAAAGAGGGGAGGGCAAGTGCTTGAATTTGAAGAGGAGAAGGACACGGTCTTGTGAGTAAAGAGGGGAGGGCAAGTGCTTGAATTTGAAGAGGAGAAAGACATAGTCTTGTGAGTAAAGAGGGGAGGGCAAGTGCTTGAATTTGAAGAGGAGAAAGACACGGTCTTAAACGAAAGGAGGGGCAAGCAAGTACTTGGGTTTGAGAAGGAAAAAAAGGGAAATATACAGACTTTCTTGGGTTTGAGGGGGAAGCAAGCTAGCAAGTAAAGTGTTCAATCTTGTTTAACTCAAAGTATTTTTGCTGAAGTTACAAGCTTGATCATCCAGGATACATTATTCTTGAAGTTGGAACGTCGTTGAATTGTCACCGAGAAGCGATAATCACAAGATTATTTGGAATTAGTTGTGAAAATAATAATAGTTGGTTGTGCTCCGTTAATTGGTTCGTTAGCATTTTACTGCTAAGTGAATTCTAGGAGCACTAATTATTTTGATTCAGGAAATGTCAAATAGCTGTGTCTGTAACATGATTAGTCAAGTTCGTAGTCCCGGATGAGTATTGGTGTTAATTATATTGTCTCAGAAGGAATGTGTGTCAGGAACAGAGTTTCTTACTGTAAAGTTGTGTCTGGGGGTTTAACTTGTTTCATACGATAGATCGTTAGATTGAGACAGCAATAACTTCGTGGTAAACCGCTAGGGGCGCTTGTAGGAGTTTCTTCTGGGGGAGGAATGTGTGAGTGTATTTGCATTCAAAATAGATTTAGTCTATTGTATTAATAATAATAATATTTAGCACCACGTCTTACTACCCGTTCGGGTTATACGCTTTAAGTACTAATTACTCTAAAAGATTAGGAATTGGGAAGGTTGAATTAGAGAAAGCGAACCCGCATTTGCGTGGAGGAAGAGTGGAAAACCATTGAGGAAAAACCACCCGACCGAGATTCGAACCTCGATCTCCTTGTCCTCAGCAGTCGAGATTCAACACGACAAGCGCGTTAGCCAACTACGCCACCGAGGCGGGTTAGTCTATTGTACTGGCACGTTGAGTAAACAATCCTAGTTTCATGGTTTCCCTTTCTGGAGAGGTCAGGGTTCAAATCCCAGTTGATTTCATTGAGGGTGTTTTTTCACCTCTAAATAGTCTACCCTCCACGCAAATAAGACATACATAAAGACAGACAGAATGGCCAAACGCACAAGAAACGTAAATATTCATCAGAAACTTTATGTCGGAAATTTTCACGAATACAGTACTCTCTCTTGATGTGTGAAAGTAAAATTGTTTTTGAAATAAAATTTTGTGGTATAAATTGACTTCATCAGCCAATACGAAAGCATATAGGCTAATTACGAGGCGAATGGCTATATACGACAACTAGAAAAGTTACTGGATCTTTTTTCACGTATATATACGAAAAGTCATGTGATCAATGCCTATAACATTTGATGAATATCATTAATACCTATAAAATAATATTAATACCATAGTAAAATAGTATCAAATCTAACAGAAAAAACAAATTAGTATTTTCTAAAAAAAAACTCCAAAATATTTTGTAGGTACCCACAAAGGAAAAACAACCTTTTAGGTTATAATAATTTTATTTTCACATCAAAAATTGACACCTAGAAATTTATAAAATAAGTTTATATAATCACAGATAGCTCTTCAGAGTATGTTAATGAAAGAAAAGATTTGAAACAAATTTGTAATTGGAGCAAAGTCGTGGCTGCACTGAGCCGAGTACACATACAGCGTTAAGCGCAGTTTGCCGAAATTTAGAATTTATGACAATGGACACAATCTTGCTTAAAATACACGACCTAATTCTAGAATCGTATAACACGAGCAACAAAGCCCCCTTAAATTAATATAGCCATTTCTAGCGAAACATGTTCTGGAAAACATGACAAGGGAACATTGTCCCCTTAAAGCGCAAGTATGAAGCGTAAGAAAAATTTTGACAATTATAGCTGAATGGTGTCTCCTTAATGTACATGCGTGAAGCGCAAGAAATAAATATATATATACATACAATCATAAGCGGATGCCAAAATAACTCCTTAAAACAATGGTATTATCTAGCCTCTATAATCTCGCCTTCTAGCATCTTGGAGCATGAGATAATCAATCACCTTAAGGATGGCCTCCATAGCCGTCTAGAACCAAGTGTAATTGTAAATTAAAACCATTATAACAACCCAATATACACGATCAGAGATACCTACACTACCCTACAACATGCCCATAAAAGGCAATACATTCTTTATCGTGGAGTGTGAGAGAGAGAATAACATGACACGTGATGTTGAACCGAAATATCTATCGTCAGACAAGAACTCCACGAAATAATATTAGTCTATGTATATGTTGCAGTCAAAACAGGTTTTTAGTTAGAGCTCGTTTTCTCTAGTTAAAACTAGTTTATACTGAATGCCTTTGTTACAACTAGAATTTCCTAGTTATAACTAGAATTTACTGCTATACATGTTTGAGTTTTAGATAAAACTAGTTTGAGCTAGAGAAACTTGTTTGTGGGAAATAATTCAAACAAAAGCAATTAAATATTGATTGGGATTTAAAAAAACATTTGTATTGTTTAATACAATATTTATTAAGAATATTTGTCGAACATCTATGTCATTAATATTAATTAAAGTAGTTCAAAAATAATTATACACTAAAGGAATATTTTTAAGGAAAATCACAGAGCCATGTCTACAGTATTAATTAAAAAAAGTGAAAAGAAAATAATCATACATTAAAATTATATTAATAAGTCTGATACGTTTAACTAAAGTATCTTGAGTCTTAATAAAAAACAAACATAACATAAAAAAAAGGATCAAGTAAGTTTACATTACTTGTTATTGCAAGGCAAACTATCGTGGCATTTCGAGTTACACAGGTTGCCTTTTTTTCTTACAAAAGCACCTTTTTGACATACACTTCTTCCTACACACACAGCGAACAAACCCTTGGGCTGTTCCTAAGGCTACTGTCTTGGCAGCAGTTATTAAAGATAAATTTGTCTCTGGCACTTATTCTAGTAGCAAGAGTGTTTCTTTGGACACGTCAAATTCGGACCTGAAAAAGCACATTTAGTTAGCTTACTTAAAAAGCGATTAGGTATTTAATAGGAGCGTCTACATGCTATGCATATTACAATAAAAATATTAAACCTTAAAACATTAATGAATTACTTGCATAGTTAGCATAATTAAACAGTGGAACATTTTCAGTGATTTGAACCAAGGAGCGACTGAAAGTTTTTGCGACGACATTCGTCCCTAATTATTGATATCAATTCAACAATACATACCTCCAATACAGTTTATCGAGTATCCCATATTTGGATACAATCGTGTGCAAACCCTGTTAATCCTTTTGAAGAACCACTCCAATTATATTGTGAGGATCTGCTTTTGCTCTGTAGACTTCAGGAATTGGTATAATTATATTATCACTGATTTCTACAGGAGTGTGTATTGAATCTGAAGCCAATTTCATTCTCTTGACCTGTTTTTGCGAGTTTTCACGAGCTTTTTATCTAGCTGCTGTTATTTGGGCTTGTCGATTCGCATTAGCTACAGCTTCTGGATCTTCGTCACTAGCTGGAATTATTTCATGAGCTTTTTGTCTAGCTGCTGTTATTTGGGATTTTAAATTCACATTAGCTAGAAATTTTGGATCTTCGCCACTAGCTGGAATTATTTGAGGCTCTGCACTCGTACTAGCTATCATAAGTTGCCTCATTTTCTTCATCTTTCACATTAATTTTATTTAAAGCATCTTTAAGATCATCTTCATCACGTCAGTTATAACTGAATCATTTTGTCAAAACACGTTTTGTCTTGTTAAAACAAGTTTTAACTGGTATTCATTTTTAACCATCAGTTAATTCTAGTTGTAACAAAGGTATTCAGTATAATCTAGTTTTAACTAGTAAGAACGCGTTCTAACTAAAAACGGGTTTTCACTGTGACATATATCTTCTGCCACGTCGGTATGTTTTTGTTGTTGAACCAGCACATAGTCCCTTTGAGTGGCAGACTCGGTTGTATTGTCCGTGGTCCTATGTTTATTCCATAACGTTACAGTTTAATCGTAAGAAAATCGAGTTATATTTGACTTGAGCACAATTTCAGTAATTTTTTAACTGTCAAATAAATACCAAAGTTACCATGAACAGGCTATAGTGTTTTTTTACCCCTTTCTTCTCACCTCACAAATCGTCTGGACTGTTGGCATATTTACACTAATGGGATGCTTAAGTATTCAAAAGATAAGTGTTAAAAGAAAATATATCAGTATTTGCGTGGGTTTAGAGCAGCAAAACATTCAAAAAAAAAGTAATTTCAATAAACTTGGTCAGGATTCTAACCCTAGCCTACCTGTCACTGGTGAACCAGACAAGATGAAACTGACGCCTTTCTCAAAGTTCCCACTGGTGTGGGTAGTGGTGTTTTCATCTGAATATTTTTTTGTTAATTAGGTGTGAATCAAAATCAGGTTTGAGCTCAAAGTGACCATGACCTGTTAGGTAGTTATAATAAGGTATCACTTCTTGTCAAGGCATAAAGCGCATATTTCCAAAGATAAATCTCATCTTGTCTTGTTAAGCGGTGAAGGGAAGGGTTCATGGCTCGAATTTCGACCAGTCGCACTGATAATTTTTTTCTCTCTCTCTCTGTGTGACTTCCTCCACATTTCAATGCACGCAAATGTGGGTACAATTACCTTAAATTTTACCTTACAAATCGTTATATCATCAGTGTAAATATCTTGATACCCCGGTAAGATGGGGTGGCACACATGCTCTACTCCAAATTGCGAATAAGAAAAAAAATGGGCATGCACCTCCTTAATGTGCCGTGATGGATGGTTAATACGACTCGTTTATTCTGGAGCTGCGACATCTGTTGAAATACTCCCACTCACAAGACGTTATCATGGACGAACAGCTTCCAAATATTGTTACTAGTTTTGGAGTTTAGCTTCACGTTGGTTAAAACTTTATTCGCTGACAACAAATTACACCACTCTAATACTTCACTGATCGCCGATGTGGAGACAGCACTGAAGAAATATATCAACAAGAAGTTTAAACTTGTTTTGAGAAAAACTTTGCTAACTGAAATGTTGCAAGCCCAATAAAATTGTGCTTTTTTATTTGCACGACATCCTGTTATCCGTCCAGGCTTCCCGTGATAGTGGGAGTAGATGAAGAACATGGAGTCGAGAGGAAAATCTATCGTCAGGACATCCAACCGGGACTCGAACTCCAACCTCCCCATCGTCGGAAAATCAGACTAGACCAAACTAACGATATTTTTTTTCTCGTTCTTAAGGGTGCAAATAATTTTTTATGTAAAAATCCTTTCCACTTCAGTGATTATGAGGGTTAAGGCGTCAACCTATTTTGGTTTGGTTCACTGAGGATGTGAGGATTTTGGTGGTCAAACTATGGCTGAGTTTACTGAGGCATTTCTTTCCAAATATTTCCCCCTCTACCTTTCCGCAAATACGGGTGCCTTTACTTTAAACTATACCTTCCTCATCCCAATCTCTATACTCATTAGTATAATTATACGGATAGCCCGGAAGAGTCGTAGGACGTGGTTCATAAAAGAAATAGAAACATGGTAAATGAAAAAAAAAAAAGTTAAAACAATTTTTTAGAGTTCCCAGTAATGACAATATGTTTTAAAACTATTTGATATAATGCATTTTAAAAAAGAAAGCAAATTGAATAATTTTACAAGATTAAAAGGTCCTACCTTTTGTAAAGATTGCAATGAATACTTTTTAATATCCTCCGGACAGAATCTAAAGAAGCTGAATTCAATCCAATATATTAATTTAAATTCAGAGATAGCTGTGCTAGTAATAATAATAATAATAATAATAATAATAATAAAAGGGACTGTATCTAATTTCCACTATGAGCACAGTCCTCCTTATTTATATGCAATCGAGAAATAAATATTGAAAAGAAGAGTTTCATTATTTAAATAAGGAGAGAAAAGAAGTTTTAAAAAGTAATTAATACAGACACTTTTTAGTCATTTCATAGTAAATAAGACTTTATTTTATGAACAGTCTAGTATCTTCGTCAGTAAGTTTTGAAGTATTATGGTTCCTTTTGAATATTCACTAAAACTTCAACTTGGTGGCAAAAATGCATGAATGACATTTATTACAGACTTGTTTGGTAAATGTACTGTGCAGCGTGGATATTACTTGTTTATAAAGTTAGTTTTCCAAGATTTATAGTATACGAGATGGAATGTATAAGTTATATGATAAAATTCATGTGGTTTCTGTTTGTCCAGAGTTTTTCTTAGACTTCCCGCTAAGGTACAAAGCCAAAGATTCACACACTGATTAGTTAAGGTGGGTGACCTGGCGGTCTAGGGGTAAGGTGTTAGACTTCTATGTTGGCGGCCGGGGTTCAATCATCGGGCCCGGCATAGATTTATCTGATTACCAAACCCTTCCTTCACCTCTGACAAGACCTCTTGTGAATGTGGGGAATGCCAGGCCTCCACCGTGGTTTGGATTCCACGTTAAACTGTAGGTCCTCCATTTCATCTCACAATCACCCTACCATTACACATTAGCGTAAGTGCGTATAACCCGAACGGGTAGTAAGACGCGGTTCTAATAATAATAATAATAATAGTTAAGGTGGGAGTGTGAGTAACGTGAGGAAAGGCCGGTGTTTTTGAAGTTTTTATAACACAACATATTTTTGGTCATAATGAATCAAATATAGCTTCAGTACAAACATAAAGTTTAGTTTTATTCACATTGTGTTATCAACAGTTGTTGAATATGTGTCAAGGGTGTCCTGGAATTGAATGACTTTTTTTTTCTATATTTAAAAAAGTTTGTCATCAAATGTTAATATGCTTTAGACAGATATTCAACAACTGTTGTAATAATAATAATTAATTATTTATTATTATTATTAGCACCGCGTCTTACTACCCGTTCGGGTTATACGCACTTATGTTAATGTGTAATGGTAGGGTGATTGTGAGATGAAATGGAGGACCTACAGTTTAACGTGGAATCCGAACCACGGTGGAGGCCTGGCATTCCCCACATTCACAAGATGTCTTGTCAGAGGTGAAGGAAGGGTTTGGTATTCAGATAAATCTGTGCCGGGACCGAGGATTGAACCCCGGACCCCAGCACAGAAGTCCGACACCTTACCCCTAGACCGCCAGGTCACCTTCAACAAATGTTGATATCATATTGTGAAGAAAATTAAACTCTATGTTTGTACTGGAGTATTTGATTTATTTTGCTAAAAAAAAAAAGTTTTGTTACAAAAACAACAAAAACATTGGCATTCTCTCTCGTCCCCTACATCCGCAATTTGAGTGTCGCAATTACCCATAAAATTCTTAAAACTGAAATGTTTGCGGGGAGGTGGCCCTATCACAATGTGACCACGTGGTTAGAGATAGAAATATAGCTTTGATCTTATGTGGCATACCATATTTATGAAAAAAATACGAATTTAAAAAAAATTATAACATCCTGTTTTGAAAAATCTAAAAATAGATCAAACAACTAGGAACAAACGTCACGAGAAGTCAAAAATTAATCCTGTATGAGCCAGACCTCACCATTATTAGGCAAAGAGATACAAATATATAACTAAATATTTAAACCACTGTAGGTTAAAAGTAATTATTTAAATTATATCTGGACATGCAGACATAAATAGAGATAGTCCCGCGATAAGGGGAAACAAAGCTAATGAGATAATTTTCCATGTCTAGCTACTACTAAACATTAATACATAATCTACATCTTATTTTACATATGAGTAGTACATCATACCTCGGGCCAGTTTAAAAAAAACAAGTTGACCATAATTAGAATTGAATACTAAATGAATAGACCTTGACTGAGCCATGGAGGGGAAGGGGGGCTCTCGACCCCCTAAGAGATTGGTATATTTTATATGTATACAGACAGCGTGGTCTTGCTAATCAAAACTTCAGTAGTGCGGAAGAAGCGGTAATCTGAAACTCTCCTACTTTTGTTACCTCTAAACCAACTCAAGGTCACAATGGTGTTTTCTATCCATCTCGACGTGATCACCGGTTGTTGAAGTTTCTTTTGTGACCCTCCAAACCCCCCTCGAGGTCACAATGGTGTTTCCTATCCATCTCAACCTCCTGTTGAAATATCGTCTTGCTACTGTTATTACATGAATTTATTTCAATCTGTTGTATAACAAAATAAAACATAGCACACCTAAAACGATAAACTCTGAAAATATACGGAAATGTGTTTCAAATTCAAATTAAGAAGACATATCATAAGAATCAATTTTAGAACAGTAATATATCAAAAAAATATTAGAAAATGGTGTTTTATCTTTTATTCAAATTGGCTACTGATCATCTGAACACTTTGATAATCCAAAAGTTCTTGACAATATTAGGTTTGACATTTTAGAAAACATTCTAAAGTAGTTAAAAGTAGAGAGTGGTAATAATTAAAGTTGAGACTTGGATAGAAAACTCAGGAAATAACTATAACAAAGCATTAAAAAAAATTTAATGAATTAGATAATTTCAAAATTGGTAGATGAATTAAGTGACATTACAATTCAAAAAGATTGATAATAATCTGCTTCTAATGAGCAACAAAATGTCATACATGAAAATTTCCAATAAATTGATATGTCATCAACTGAATTAAAATATAGGTTGACGGCAAGTCTAAAATACACGCAATACATAATAAAATTGTATTACAAAACTTGGATACAATAAATTAAGGACAAAACCAAGTTTAAAGTTCAACTGTGTTGTAAATAAATTATAAAAAATGAATTGGTAAATTAACATCTCCCATATGAAGTTAAAGAAAAGGGAGGAATATGTGTTCTTGTTACAAAAATTTGAAGAATATAATAATTTTAAATTTAAAGCTATGTATGAAATCTAAGCCTTATCATATTCGAGTCCCATTACTCCTGGTGATAATCATCTATAGAATGTTAATGCCACCTACCAATTTTGAAACTATCTAATTCATTAAAAAAAAATTATAATTTGTTATAGTTATTTCCTAAATTTTCTATCCAAGTCTTAACTTTAAATATTAGGTTCAGATTAGCAAGATCGGGCTGTATATTTATATAATTTATTTTTACCGTTAGTTTTTTCCTCTTCAAGGTTTGAATATTAATAATAAACAATGAACGGGTCTGATTGTATTTAGTTTCAAAACCTAAATTATAATTGAATGAGTGTACTCTCTACATCACGCTGCCAGTCTTGGTGCCACAGTAGAGTTTTCCTCAGAACTACCCGTTTTAAACTCATTTTAATTGTGTTAGTGGGGTAGGAACGAGGTAGGTATAATTTCAACGAAATGTACCAATAATTGCGTAAGTGGAAAGAGTAAAAATAATTTAGGGCAAAAAAAACACCTCGGAACACCAGCTGGAATTCAAAATCCTGACCTTTAATTCACTGGAAAAATCCAGATAAGATAAGGTTGGCGTGTAATCAACATGTACACTAAAGAGGGGTATTTCCAAATTGGGAAGAAAAATTGGGGATGTAAGGAACGTGAGAAAAAAACTGTATTTTTGCCGTTTTTATAGCAAAACGCTTTTTGGCCAAAATAAATAAATATTGCACCAGTAGAAACAAATAGTTTAACTTTCTTCAAATAATACAATAATTAATATTGTGCGTCTGGGTTACATCACCCGTAGCCCAATGGTGGAAAAATTAGCCAGTACTAATATACCGTCGCTCAAGGGAAGCTCAAATCAATTAATCATACATGTTTTCCGTGGGAGCTCTTTCCATGTGCCAATGAGTTGAGATAATGGTGATAGTGAGAATGAGGCTGTGAAATCAGTGGAAACACTTTAACTTAACTTAAGCCTAACTAGCTAAACTCTGATAACCAGGAACCGGACACATAACTCCTAGTCCCTTAGCCAGGTGCACTGACCACTACACCAAGGAGATTGTTTCTTTACATGATGATAAAACACAGTTGTTAAATATGTCATGAGCATAGCATCATCATCATCATTATTAATATTAGTCTATCATTATCATTATTATTATCATCATTATTATTATCATTATTATTATTATCATCATTCTTATTATTACCACGTATTACTACCCGCTTGGGTTATACTCACTTACGCTAATATGTAATGGTAGGGGGATTGTGAGATGAAATGGATTACCTGCAGTTTAACGTGGGATCCGAACCACGGTGGAGGCCTGGCATTCCACACATTCACAAGTTGTGATTATTGCACGTCTTGTCAGAGGTGAAGGAAGGGTTTGGCCATCAGATGTATCTGTGCCGCGACCGAGGATTGAACCCCGTACCCCCTGCACAGAAGTCTGATACCTTACCCCTAGATTTCCAGGTCAGCCATAGTGGCATTAGATGACAAACTTTTTTTTAAATTAAATTAAAATGTTGTCAATAAATTGCAGGAAGCCATTAATTATTACAAAGCCTGCGGCAGAAACTGCAGGTTAACGGAGATATGTAGCAATATTTTGAATCTTCGCTACCAATTTGTCCTCATTCAAGACAACATTCCTGTGTTCACAGAACTGGTGTACTATCAGAATTGAAGGACGTAGAATGTCTAGCTTACATTGAAGACATCATTTTTAGTAGAACTACAGACATGTATACTATTTGGACAGAGTTTTTGACAGAATAAAAAGCGCTAATCTCAAAATACAGCCGGAAAAATGCAAGTTTGCAGTAAGACAGGTAGAATATCTAGGTCATCTGACCTCAGATCAGGGAATAAAACTTATCCTTATGAAGATAGAAGCCATACGTAACATTAAGTACATACGAGAATTTCTAGGGTTATCAGGCTATTATAGATGCCTTATAGAAGGATACGCTAGAATAGTAAAACCACTTACTGAGCTTACAAAATTGAATTCAAAATGTAATTGGTTTAAGGAGTGTCAGTAGGCATTTGACACCTCAAGGAATGTGCTGTGTTGTGAAAGTATTGAGATATATGGATTTCACAGAAACTTTCATATTAGTGACAGACGCAAGTAGGACAGCAATTGGTGCCGTGCTGTCGCAGGTTTTCGGGAGAGGAAAGATCTGTCGCTTTTGCGTCAAGGCAATTAAACCGAGATGAACGTCGAGAGAGAATTGCTCACCTTGGTCTGGGCAACTAAATATTGTGGCGTCGCCCTTACTCTTCCTAGAAGACTAAGGCTGGCGCACAATAAGAAAACTAAACTAAAATAACAAGGTAGCAGAAT
>CABEEJ010004812.1:0-52615 GCA_901482245.1 Timema douglasi | reverse complement strand
TTTTTTTTTTTACTTCTCTCCAAAGCGGAGGGAAAAACTTTGCAAAAAGGACTTATATTTTCTCTCGATGTTCTTCGATCAATCCTCGAACCTCCTAAGCTGCTCCCCCCCCCCGCCCCCCTTTCCTTCCTACCTCACGACTGAATTGTAAATGTGATTTCCTTCACTCTGGTGAATATGAATGTCGCTAGAAAGAGAGAGAAACGGGGAATGGGGGCAGATCCTACCAAAATCGATCGTCATTTGGAACGGGCCAAGGTGCCAAGATGGTTTCACATTAGATCCTATCAGAGCTGTCGATATTAATAATGTAATGAACAAATCACAACCGCAAATAAGAACAAATCGGGTAAAATCTTAGAGCGAGGATATTAGACTATAAGGAAGCCTCCGTTCGGCCTCCTGGCCGAGTAGTGAGCGCGGTCAAGAAACCCTAGTACAGTAGCCCCACGAATTCTTTGGTGCTGACTGGCAGCTTTAAAAAGTTACCAGACCAAATTACGTATCCCTACGCCAAACCAGATGATCTGCAAAAACATGTGTTTATCAGCTGTCACTTCTGACAGTCAAAATTTAGGTATATACCTAATCATTCACAAACTCATAATCAATTCCATCATTCATGAAGTGTAATATTAACTAATCAACAAAGTATTCTATTACAGCAAATCAAAGGTACCAAGTCATGTAATTTAAGTTTCATGCAATGAGGATAAGGGTCTTCGAAAGTAACCTGTAACTCTCATAACAAATCAGTCAAAGCTTCCCTTGCTTGTTGTTGAATCTAATGGCAAGCGGGGAAACCCTTTTAAAGATATAGGCTTATCATCAGTGAGGTGAATAGGGGTTTATCATTGGCTTGGTGAATAGGCATATATCATCAATTTTGACTGTCAGAAGTCAGCTGTGAGCTGTCAGTCAGCACCAAAGAAGCCATGGGGCTACTGTAGTTCAAGTGGTGGTACAGACTAAAATACTATGTTTTTGAACAAAACGGCTTAAACCAAGGGATTTGGATAAGGAATGTGGTTTTAGAGAAAATGCACCCGCATTCACCTGTAAAGGGGATAGGGACACCACCACGATAAATAGCACGCGTAAAACTAACCCTCAGTAATATGAACCTGGACCTTTCCGTCACCGGCAATCCAGTATATTGACGCAAGTTTGGTATAAAACACTGCATGGAACATTATTCAGCAGACACTGGGTAGAAAAGTATGCACGACGCAATACACAATCAATTCATAACAGTTGATTGTGCGAATAGTACTCAGCCCGATGTTTGGTTGGATCCTCTACAGTTCCATTGTTAGGCATAGAGCCTAGGCAGCATTGAAGAGGCGTACGAGGGAAACCATTAGTTAGGTAGTTTCCCGATATTTTCCTTAGTAAGCCCGAAGGTACCATCGCACATCAGTCTGGCAAGCCCACCGAAATGCACGCAAGAACTGCCCTTACAAACGACAAGTTCAACTTACATTCATGCAATGAAGCTTTTATTCCAATATTATTTACTCCATGACAAGAAGGTAGCCCATTTTTAGCCCATTTCAACTTGTACACCTGATTAATTAGAAGGTATCCCCCTACAATGTGCAGACCTAGATAAATCGTAGGTATTCCCTGCAACCAGTAGACCTAGCTAATTTGCGGGTAGCCTCCTCTACCCCCTTGCAACCTGATTTTAAGTTAGTCAATTCCACCTTTTTGCAGCTTTAGAAAATAAAATTAAATAGGGCAGCCATTTGAACTTTAAAAAAAAGTCTATATTGGGGTTGAATTTCCTTCATAAAATGTTCACTAAGTTAAACCCACGATTTAAATTTGTGGTTAGAATCGTTTCAAACCACTATCGTGTTTCAAGTGGACAAGTATTTGGTGAATAACATATTCTGTTATAATCCGTCAAATGGAAATCCAAGCGCCTTATAGGATTCGACTAAATCTCTCCACAATCATCCCTACTGCTGCTCTCCGAACAACCCTCTAACAATCTCTTCATGTTTTATTCCTGTTTTAATGCGCTATTTGTCTCTCATTTTACCCCTCACCCCCCAACCCTCCCACACAAAACTCGTCGCTAAAATGAGGAAGTACTCAGCCCACGAGATAGGATTAACAAGCTAACTTTTGTTTAAAAAATGACAGTTTTACAGACGAAACATAAAGAAGCAATTAGGAGCATTATAATTATATTTTGACACAGAGCCTTCATAGAGTTTGTACCGATGAACATTTTAATACTTTGGTATGGTAAATATTATTATTATTAGCACCGCGTCTTACTACCCGTTCGGGTTATATGCTCTTACGCTAATGTGTAATGGTAGGGTGATTGTGAGATGAATTGAAGGACCTACAGTTTAACGTGGAATCCGAACCATGGCGGAGGCCTGGCATTCCCCACATTCACAAGATGTCTTGTCAGAGGTGAAGGAAGGGTTTGGTAATCAGATAAATCTGTGCCGGGACCGAGGATTGAACCCTGGCCGCCAGCACAGAAGTCTGACACCTTACCCCTAGACCACCAGGTCATCGTATAGTAAATATAAGCAGAAAAAAAGTTTATAATGATATAAGTGTGTATATGTGCCCCTTATAGCTTTTGAGCTAATAAACAAATTTTAACCAAACTTCGTGTACTTAGCCAACAAATTCGAATCCCGGTCTGATGTACATGGTTGTTTTTTCCCCCCTGAATGGCTTCCCGCTCTCGCCACACGCAAATGCTAGTACATGTTCTCTTAATTATATATTTCTCCTCCTTAAGCTGCTAGCGTAATTAGTTCCGGGTATTCCTGACGGGCAGTAAAACGCCATGGGAATTTAAAATAATAATTTGTACTTTGAATGATAAAACAACGGTCCTAAGGATTACCGTGTATGAAGGCGTTCAGCGGTTTCGCTATTTATTCTATAAACAAATGGTACGGATAAATTGTACTTACTTTCTTTCTCATATAGTTTATTATACTTTGAAACAAGATTAAAATAAATATGTTATCAATAAGCCACCCTGAAATGAACGTTCCTACAAAAAATGCTTTAAGAAACTATTGACTAGGGTTACACGGGTATTTGTGAAGATCGCGCGCGCGCCAGCTCGAACTGTGCAACATTTTGTTCGCGATCCTCTATTTATTTACTCCGACATACCTCACGGCCAATCAAGTGTCCTTAACGTGAAATGTACATCTATTCAGTTCGTCAGCGATAGATCTTTATAGGAGATTATTCCTTATTTAAGTTTTAAAATTAGCCTTCAATTACCAGGTTTTACAGACATTCTATGTGTGCAGTTTTCCATTATTTATTTTTGCAAAGGTATGATTAAAAATTCAAGTTATCTCTTTTATAATAAATGTTTGCTATAAGAATGATTTAAGACCAATAAGTCAAAGAGATCCATAAAATTGATGTAGTGGAAATAAAACTATTAGTTTACACAGGGTTAAGCTCTTCTACTTTGTGCTTTAAAAATAAATACAATAATGTCTAAAAATTCCAGTGACTTTTAAACTTTCCCATTATTTCTCCCAGACTTTTCTTTGTTAGAACAAATTTCTTAACTTTTTTAGGTTTAACCTGTTTTCTAAGTGCGTATCAATCTTGTTTATGATTCATCTTGCGGACCTCGTTGATGATATATGCCTATTCACCAAGCCAATGATAAACCCCTATTCACCTCACTGATGATAAGCCTATATCTTTAAAAGGGTTTCCCCGCTTGCCATTAGATTCAACAACAAGCAAGGGAAGCTTTGAATGATTTGTTATGCGAGTTACAGGTTACTTTCGAAGAGACTTATCCTCATTGCATGAAACTTAAAATTACATAACTTGGTACCTTTGATTTGCTGTAATAGAATACATTGTTAATTAGTTAATATTACACTTCATGAATGATGGAATTGATTATGAGTTTGTGAATGATTTTTATTTCATGTGAAAGGAGGGATTTTCTTTTGCTTGGATCTGGGAGGTTTAGATTTTGGGATTATTTTAAAAACCGTTTTCTGTTTACTCCAGCCTTGTACTTTTGCACGGTCTTACTTCCTGCGGATTATAGTTGCTCAGTGAGTTTCGTGTGTTGTAGTGTGCTCATAAAATTTGTTTCTTCTATCCTTGGAGATTTCTGTGATTGTCTTGCTGTTAGTCATGGTGTGGAGGTGATCGGTCCTCGTTCTTACGTCTACTCCCGTTATCAGCCTGAGAATCCTGTTCTGCATCGTTTGTAATTTGGTGACGTGTATCTTTGCTGCGTAGCTCCATCCTACGCAGGCGGAGATGATAATGGGCTGTATCACACACTTGTAAATGGTCAGCTTTGTCTGTTGGTTGAGTTTCTGCCCTTTGAGGAGTGGGTACAATTGTATGAATACTGCCATCGCTTTTTTCTTGGTTTCTTCAATGTGCCTCGCCCAGGTTAATTTCCTGTCGATGGTTATGCCCAGGTATTTAGTTTCTTTTTTAAACGGCATTTCCTCTTGAAAGAGGGTAACATTCTCTGGTGGTAATAGCCTTCGTCTAGTTGCTACTAGTGCCGTGGACTTTGTAGTGTTTACTTTTATCCTCCATTTTGAGAGCCAGTTTCAAACGTCTTCAGGAATTGTTGTATTTCTAAAGAAGCGTAGTATATATATTTTTCTCTGGTATAGATCAACGTGTCATCTGCAAACATTCTTATAGTCATTTTTGGTTGTGATGGGACGTCTGCCACGTATGTGTTGTACAGAAAGGGAGCTAGTAATGACCCTTGCGGTACTCCTGCCCTTACACGCACTCTTTCCGACAGTGAGCCCTCGATAGAGACTTGGAAGACTCTGTCTTCCAGGTAACTGTTGATTAGTTGGATCTCACTGTAACGTTGCTTGAGATCAACGTTACAAGCAAGAAGCAAATATGAGTTAAATAACACCAAGTCTACAACCACGAAGAGTGGACATAACAAGACTCACCAAAACTGCCCCGTTTCTCGGTCTCTGTGTGTGAAGTCTCATCAACAAACATCCCGGCCCGCGTACATTGTTCTCGCCCCGAGTGAAAAGGCGTAACTGATAGACTGTGGAGGTGTGGCGTGGTAAGCGTGGCATTTCTCGCGTTGCCCCATGGGAAGTGGTCAGAGGATGATCACATGATGTTCCAGACGTCTCTCCAATGACCTATTTGTTCTTTACCACCAATCCCGCTGTTTCATGTGAATGTTCTACTATGTTCTTTTGGCTTCCCCTATGTTCTCCTCCTCTCAGAGAAAAATTGCTTATAATCTGATGTCGTTTGCCTTAAGCAGCACTTCTTGGTTTGTCCGTGTCTTGGACACACATCACGGGATGGGATTATTCCCAAAGGTATAAATTCAAATTTCGGCCGTACTACTCAAAATTTACTGTTTGGAAAATAGTTAAAGAATATTTTAATAGACTATAGGTTAGGTCTAAATTCTCTTTTTGGCCAGTACATTCTAAATTTCCTTTCGACTTTCATCTGTCATTTTCTGTAATATTGTAAGAATGGCTAAGTACGTAGATTAATATGACGTAATGCTATTTATAATTTGTTAAATATATTGCCAGGGTTTTGCCCTTCCGGCTTGTTGTCCCGAGATTGAAACTATGAGGGACCTTTTGTATATTTTTTTAACTTACCTTTACAAGGCGAATGCCTGGATTAATTTGGGTTAAGAATAATATAAATATTTTACTTTCTTTTTTGGGTTGCCATTTAAGTAATACGCCAATGTTTTGTAACTATGAAGCGTACGTAACTTTCCTTTGTAAAATGTAATGTTTAGCGCTGAAGCGCACTGCGGGTTGCCGCTGAGGCCTGTTAAGGGGCCGTAAGCTACGTAGTAAATGTAATTGTTAGGATAAGGTTGCTATGGCTACAGCGCCTCAGTATAGTTATGGGCATAACCCCTTTACCTCTTTTTTTGTTTATGTAATAGCTACGTTGTAAATGTAATTGTTAGGATAAGGTTGCTATGGCTACAGCGCCTCAGTATAGTTATGGGCATAACCCCTTTACCTCTTTCTTTATTTTTGTAAAGCTACATTGCAAATGTAATTGTTGGACAAGGTTGCTATGGATACAGCGCCTCAGTATAGTTATGGGCATAACCCTTTTTTTCTTTTATTTTATGTAATTCTCTTCTAACTATCTGTTGTTACTTGTATACATATATTCACATATATACATATATAATTATTGTTAATCTTTTCTCAAATAAATATTTATTTATTAGACTCGCAATCTTTAATTTACATCGACAAGTTCAAAGTAATTTTGGCTGATCAAACAAAAGACTCTCGTACCATTCCTTTTGAGTATTAAGGTATAGTAGTGGATGGTGATTGAGAAGGGTTCATGGCGACAGATTATTGAATAGGTCCAAGTATAGGCCTATCAACAAATATGTGGTCCTAACGCTCTCCTGCAATTAAATCATTTCCTGTTGTTTTCTTGCCCTCTTTACCTTATTGTACGTGTTCACCTGCCCTTGTCCAGTAGAGGAGAAGGGGGTGGTACATCACCTGGTGGGAAGTTGTAGTTGATAGTTTTTTATATAAGGCCAAACCCTACACCTTATCAAATGCCTTTTCTACATCAAGGAATATGTATATTAAGTTTTTCCGGTGGTTGAAGCTTTCTGTGGCGTCTTCGATGAAGTTGAGTAACGGATGGATTGTTGAGTGTTGTCTTTTGAATCCAAATTGTAGGTCAAGGATTGTCTTGTTGTCTTCTGCATGTTGTTGTAGTCTCTTTATAATTAGCGATTCGAATAGTTTGCCAGTCGTGTTTAGTAAGCTGATCGGTCGTCTATTTTGTGGAAAGATGCCATTTCTCCCGGTTTAGTTATGGTTATTACTTTAGCCTTTTTCCAGAATTTTGGGAAGTAAACAAGTCTGAGAGTTGCATTTAGTATCCGGGTGAGGTGAGCAATTGCGATTTGTGGTAAGTTTTTATAGGATTTCGTTTTTGATACCGTCTAGTCCTGGTGCCTTGTTTTGTCGAAGAGATTTAATAGTAGTTCGGAGTTCATATTCCGTGATTGGGGCTGGTGTCTCTGTTATAGGTCTATCCATATAGGCATTAACTTTTCTGGTGACTTCTTTATTGAAATCTACGTCCTGAACTTGGTTAGGTTGAAATTGATCTTTTAAAGTTAGCGCTATCACGTTGGCTTTGTCCTCGCTGGTATATACCTTCCCCTGTTGCCCATGGATGGCTGGTGTGCGTGTTTTTTCAAAAGTCCCATTAAGTATTTTGGCTAAGGTCCACGTTTTCTGCAGGCTAGTGGCTGTGTCCGTGACAAAAGTGTTCCAATTTACTCTTCTAATTTGGTTGACAGTTCTTTTAACCAGTGATTTGAGTCTGTTGTATTTGATTCGCTCTTGCGGTGTTCGAAGTCTTTGCCAGTCTCTGCGCGCTTCCCTTTTTAGGGCTATTAAATAGTTTAAGTTCAGGGTGGTCTATCCTTAGGTCATGCTGTTTCTGGGAGGTCGTGGTAATGTCGTCGTGAATACGTCTATGGCCGCATAAACATATTCTTCTGTTTCAATATCTAAATTCCTCGGGAGTACTTCTTGTAGGTCAGATTTAAATTTTGTCCAGTCAGTTGACCTTATCGTCGGTTTGTGCCAGCTGGATTGATGTTCTGTGGTGACGTCACATTCACAAAGTACTGGATTTTGATCGGAGTTTAGTTCTTGGAGTACTGATTAGGTTTGAGGTGTTATTTTCAGGTTTGTTAAGATAATATCGAGAACGTATGGTCTATGGAGGTAGTTTCCGGGGTTGAAAGTCGGTATTTCCGAGGCTCACACATTGTAGTCCATCTCATTTGAGTGTTCTTCTAGAATTCGTCCATTTCTATTTGTCATCCGACAGTTCCATTGTGTGCTTCTTGCTATTTAAGTCTCTCCCTATTAAATAGTTACCGGTTTCCGTAACATTATCAAGGTCACTTTTTAAAAGAATCTTGGTTGGAGGGTCATAAACCGCCACGATGCCATTGTCTCGAGGTTTTCTGTGTCATGGATGTCAGCTCGGTAGTGTGGAAGGTAGTCCTTGACTAGGACAGCTGCCCCCTCCCCTTCTATGTTCTCTGTCAGTTCGGTAGATACTGTAGCCGAGATGTATAGTCGTTTGTTTGGCTGTAGACGCGTTTCACATATTAGAGCTAGGTCGATTCCATATGTTCTTAGTAAGTCTTCAAGTTCATGTTTCTGCTGTGGCACTCCGTTAACATTCCTAATAAGAAGCCCGATTTGTTTTTTTACTGTGATCAGATGTTTATTCGGCATCGTCGCTAAAATAAGTCAGTGGCTGCTTCAATTAGTATCATTAGTTTTGTTGTCTTTTCTTCTGCCTGTCTGATTTTGGTTAGGTAAGGTCTGAGGTGTTTTAGTAGTCCACAGCTATTCATTTCTTTAAGTATGGCTATTATTTCTTTGAAATCAAATTAAGCGGTTTGCTCCTGTTCCTTCGGATGTTGTGAAACCGCTTGTCTGTTCAGTAGGGTGTCTCTGTAAGAGCGTGGTGTTGTGTTAGAGTTGGTAGGTGCCACTGTTTTGTGGGGTAGTGAAGGGGAGTCGTTTTTTGTTGGAATCACCGTTTGTGTGGAGTTAAGTGGTTTTTATTTCTTCTGGTGCCTCTGTTCAACTTTCTTTTCAATCATTTTTAGGTATTCAGGACATTTGGAATAATTGACTTTGTGTTTGCCTCCGCAATTCACACAGTTTGCTGGAGTGGTAGCGTCCTTTGACATTCCGAGGTCAAGTGTGGTGTTAGGCATTTGACGATCTCGGATTGTTAGAGCAATTGTTTTTTGAGTGTCCAAATTTCTGATATCTGTGGCATTGTAGAGTGTAATTCTGGGTCTGTACGTAGTGTTCAATCTTTACTCTTGTGCTGTTAATGAAAGTCTCTTGGAACAGTTTGAAGTTTTTGTCCGTTATTGCGCGAGTACAGACAAAGATTGGGATTAGTTTTAGATTGTCTTGGAGGTTGTTCTCTGACTGCATCCGGGAAGTGAATGGTCGCACGTCTGTCACTATGCATCCCAGTGATAGTAGTTCTTCTTTGATGTCGTCTATCGGCATGTTCGGTGGGAGTTCTTTGATAACGACTTTGATGGGTTTGTCCCTCGGCAATGTAAAAGTATGGAATTCCTGCACTGATGATAGGCCTATGTCCTTATTTACATCACCGTTTATGTATCCCTATTCGCCTAGCTGATTATATACCCTATTAACCTCACCAATGATATACCCTATTATCCTCACAAATGATACATCGCTCTTCACTTCACGGATGACCATTCTCGATTTTTCCTCGCTGAAGATTGAACGTCTAAGTGTGCGCACCTAATAGCAAATACAAAAACCTAGACGAATCCACAAATACTTCCATTTTTTTCTACGAACCTTTTCTGCTAACTAGGGTTCTCCAAAGTTTTTTTTCTTGCCCCGAATATTCCGACCAGTCATTATTATGCACATCTGGTTAAACTAATTGAGTATGGATGACGACATTAGAATTTAGAGGAAATATATACATAGTTGCCTAGAAGGAAAGTGGTAAATACTCTAGGGAAGACATCTTCTGTACATCCAGCCGGGATTAGAACCCCGAACTCCCCATCACCATCAAACCAGAATATATGAGCTTTACATTTTAGCCTGCGTATCCACCATTGCTCGTATCTCCATATTTAAGACCCCCACAGTTTAAGCCCAGGGGAAGGGCACCGCTATTCTGTTAGGGTGGAAATTGGAGGTTAAGTACTATGTAAAGTCATTCCGCTTACCAAACCAGAAATCTTTGTTGCCAAGTTCAATGCACAGTCGTCGTATAATAGGACCCCGTCAAACACACACACATACAATCCTTTTCAACTATGAGCCAAGTCAAGGAACCAATCAAATCTTAATTCAAAGTAAAGCTTTTCAAATATTCGCTCTATGCGGAGACGCTGTAGGGGGTTCCGTAACCATAAATTATTCATTTAGGAGACGTGGAAATGCGGCGGAAAAGTAATACAAAACCACTATAAGACTATTAATAACCCAAAATATTGACTTTACGATCAAGAGTAACGTATTTTTTCTATTCCATCTCTATAGTAATGGCTTTAACTTTAAACAAATTGGTGTGTGTACTTATGTATGCACGTGAGAAGTTATACTTCTTTGGCATCATTAAATAAATTTAATAATAAATTAAAAAATTAAATTTAAGTTTATTCATTTTTTAAATATTTATTATTTTCTTAATTTAATATTCACTTTTCATTTTTATCAAAAAGTTTATTAAATGTTTTATTAATTTTATTTCTTTATTTTGTAAATATTAAATAACCAATAATAAATATTTAACAATAATAATTTAATAATATTTAGTATTAATTATGTTAAATAATAATATTTTAATTTATATCAATAAATAATACATACGGATAGTTAACCTCAATTATATTGGAGCACTTGAAAAAGTCTATAAGCACAATTTTTTTCACTAATATTTACGAATAGTAAATAATATTAATCAAAATATTCAATTTAAATCACTACTGAATATAATTTATTAGCATTATATAATTCGCACTTGTATGAAACTAAAACACGTGTTGTGAATGTAGAAACTAGAAACATGTGGATAAATATTATATATATATATATATATGAAAACAGTGATCAGAGGCGACGAGCGTACCAACATGCGCGACTAACAGAGGTTCTATTTCTATTTTGTTGGTAGCTTTTTTTTTTCGAGACTTAATGAGCGGATTAGCTTAAACCTGTTAATTTTGTGTTAGAGTGATGCGCGCGCATCTTACAATTTCACTCTCATCATTTTTTCATAACGCGCCTAAAGAAGTATAACTTCAAAAGAATTTTGTCGACCTCAGTGGTCCTGGTGTAAGGTGCTCACCTCAGGACCCGATGTTCGTGGGTTCAAACCCAGCTGGGTTCAACGGATTTTTCTTGAGCGATAAACATCTGTAGCACAACTTCCTATGGAGGGGAAGTAAAGCCGTTGGCCCCACCTTGATTGTGGCATGTAAAAGAACCCTGGAAGGTATGTGAAAATACCTTTCCCGGAAAAATTAATAGGCCCTTTCACTATCGTTTATAGAAATTCTCGTGTGCTGATATAATCAGTCAGATCAGAAAGTGCACGTTAAATACATCAAATAAATAAATTTAAAATGATTTAGTCGTGAAAATACCTCTACCCGTAAGCTCATTTTGTTCGACACCTATATTTGTGGGCATGAAGTTTAAATGTCAAGATCATATAGTGTCGTTTTGACCGGTAAGGGGGAGGATAAGGTTCGAATCCCAGTTGGAAATACTAAGGTTTCTTTTTCCCTAAATGTTTTTCAGCTTTCCCTCCGCGTAAATTCGGGTAAAATTGTATCTAAATTCTACCTTTCTCGTCCCTACTTTGTGGCGTAGTTAATATTTATGCATCTACATGTAACCAAAACAAGTACTAAGGCGCAGGGGAAAATATGACGTAAAATGAATTCAGTTACATTTATGTGTGTGGCAAAATTAAAGACAAGTTTGTGAAACGCAAACTATTTTTACCGTACTTCACGTCTTACTCGTTACTACCCATCTAGCCTGTCACTTAGACCTATGGGGTAGGAATGGATAAAGTAAAATTTAGAGGAAATGTACGGACATTTACGTGTAAAGAGGGTAGAGAACCATTAAGGGAAAAAAATCCCAATCCATCCAGCAGAGACTCAAGCTCAACCTCCCTGTTTCCGGTAAACCAGACAATATGAGACTAGTGACTTTGTATATGTTCGGAAATTAGGCAACTCTCTAGGATAATTAATTTAGTAGACAGAAAATTGACGGAAATATATATAATTTGTCAATAAAATACAGAAAAGAATTTCAAATTATTTACTGATGTGCAATGCTTTCATGATAAAAGTAAATCAAGCCGTTTGTTTTACTAGTATAATTTATACTTAAAGCTATGTTAAACAAATATCCCACATCAGTAGACAAGCAAGCCAAGGTATCAGTCTAGAATTGTCTGGTTTTCCGGAGACTGGGGGGTCAGGGTCCGAATCCTGACCAGTTATTGAGGTGAATCAATCTTCTATTTAATACGGACTAAGGACCTTACGGATATGTAGGACATATACTACTAAGCTTTAGGTACAGTAGATTAGAAAGCTGAAGCTACTCCAGGACTCCTTTATATACTCTTCACTCTTCCCCCTTTCCTTTTCAAGAAACGGTCGATAGCCTTCTATAGATGCTCTCAATTCCAGCCTATAATAATAGGCGTTCCTCTGCATTCAGTGACGGTTGTCGAACAGTTCCACGGGAGATCATGTAGGCCGTATGAGATTGGGCACTTGAGGAGGGAGGGACGGAGAGAGAACCTCACACAAACCGCAGGACGAGCCACCATTAACAATGCGTCGCGACGCCATGCTAGAGGAGGTGGAGAGAGGGGAACAAAGGCTAGGCGTCTGCTGCATCTGACGCCCGATGGTGTGAGCCAGGCATTGGATATCCACTCCACGAGGGTTAGCGGCTCATAATCGTGTGAGAAAGGGTCGCTTGAGAGTGAGAAGATTTAAGAGTCTTCTTTACCTTTTTTTCACTCAGCCCGATGAACCAATGACCGGATCGAAGGAATTGGATAAAGGAAAAAGTTGTAGAGTTTTATTTGTGATAAATTAAACATGTTATTGTTCAACCACAAATCCCACATTGTTGGCCACGCGGTCAAGTGTGTCATGCTCACGATGGACTGGATTGTCCGTGAGAGAGAAGGAAGTTCGCTGAATCTCAGCCGAGTGCATTTCCTCCAATGTTATCCTCACAATTCCTTTCCCTTAAATTAAGAGTAGACAATCTTAGTATTTTATTTGAGTATTTAAGGTGCACTTTCTAAACTGACTGATTTTCAAAATATGATTAAAAATCAGTTTTTTTAAATGCATAAAATTCATCAACACTTAATAATGATTTTTAAAATCATATTTAATTTTATTTGACATATTTAAGGCATCCTTTCTAAACATTGTCTTACATAAGATATGTCGCACAATTTAACGTAACACCAGTGTTGGTGATAGTGCGGACTAGGTCGTCAGTCTAGTCTTGTCTTGCTTGCCGGAGACGTGGAGCAAGGGGATTCAAATTCCAGCTGGGTGTTCTGAGGGTTTTTTCCCTAAACAGTTTCCCACTCTCCCCACAAGCAAATGCGGGTATATTTTTTATCCATTGTTTTAACTACATTGGAGTAACTACGCGTATAAACCTGGATGGGTAGTAAGACGCGAAACAAGGGACATAGATCAGAATATCTAAGCTTGATTCACTTCAATAATCGAATGCCCGACGTCACGTGACTTTGGCCCGGCGATGTTGCCAGTTTGTTCCATGAGTTGGTAAAGCGGTATCTTAAAGAACTACAATAAACGATAGTCAACAATACGCTACCGATCACGAAGTGTGTGTATGTGTATGTGTATGTGTATGTGTATGTGCATGTGTAGAGAGAAAGAGGTCGTGGTGGGCGCGAGAGAGAAAATCTTGGCATGTCACTATGAAAAGCGCCGTGGTAAACAGGGCTATACTCGTATATGACTATTCGTGGGGTTGAAATCTCGGCCCGTGTACGTGCCAAAATTAAAGTTACAGTCCGAGTGCCATAGCAGGAGCCTCCATTGGAAGATGAAAAAAAATCACAAAATATATGTCATTCACACCGTAAAGTCATGTGCCCTTTAGTTGTGATTTTTGAAAGTTGAGGTTAATCTCGAGAGTTCTACGTTAAATGAAGTTCCCCCCCGTTTTTTCCCCTTCAATTATTAGTATTCCATATTTATTATGGTTATGCACTAAAAGTTGTTTACTTTTGGGGACTTGACTATATTATGTGCAGTGCACGACGGGACGATTGTTTATAAATCAGCAATGCTTGGCGAGCAATTGGTATGCCTGGCAGACAAGGGCTTTGCCCAAATCAGACACATTATAGCTGTTTTATTTCCCCCTATGTGGTTGTTTCTCCTCTTTTTTAATTAAATTCTGGTGCAGTCCTTCTAATAAACATGGTGTCTACTAAACTTGACCAATGAAATCCCCGACCTTTTCCCTGATTTCCCCTGATCATTTCCTAAAATTCCCGACTAAAAAAGTGTGTCACTTCATTCTAACTCGCCGCCCCCCTCCCTCCACTCTAGTTTTTCTATTAATCTTTTTTTAATAATAATAAATTTTAAAATTTGAATTAAAATTGTTTACTAGGAATTAAAAATATATTACACAGCTACAAACAAAAAAATGACATAATTTACTGATTATTGTATTTCATATTTTGAGTAAAATATCATTTTCCCGGATTTTTGTTGTGATTTACCAAATTCCCGACTTATTCCCGTTTTTTCCCAATCACTTCAAATTCCCGGCCATTTCCCGTTTTCCCTGATTTTCCCGGATGGTAGACACCCTGAATAAATCACTCTTCATTCATACTATTTTTTAGAGGTTAGGATAATAATTACTGTTAGCCAGAGCTGGCACCAGACTGTTCATTTGACTAAATTCTTTAAAAAAAACTTAGATTGGGTTGTTGCGTAGCTAAGTGAGACTTTAGGACATGTGTGTTTACAATAAATTCAATTTACTTGATTTCAAACAATCAATAGTATTTTTATGAGTTTGCATCGAAATACATTTATCTTTTGGGTGCACCTCATTTCATTATAAGACCGAGCTGAACGCATATTATTAGTTACGCTAATAGGGTAGTTATGAGAAAGGTTCAAATTAGAGGAAACCTACCTGAATTTGCATTAGGGAGAAAATTCAGTAAAAAAAACAGCCCTCAGTACACCCATCCGGGATTCGATCCCAGACCTCACCTTCACCGGCAAGCCAGAATAAGCGAACCTCAACATTTAGACCATGTACCCACCGGTGCGAGTCGCCAAGCCTTACTACCCATCAGGGCTATCGACATTTTACAATTATGTATTGCGGATGAGGAACTTGTAACATCCATTGCATGAACCATTTAAGAAAAATCAGCTTTGGTACAAACCCAGTCAATATTCGAACATGGCCTCAACATCACCAGCAAACCAGGCCAGACGAGATTGACGCCTTAGCCTGAGTGCCCATCCACGCGGATTAAATCTACTCTATTTCATTCCTTTCAAATTTGCATTTCCTAGCCTATCCATTTTTGTTAAGTAGTTCGCTAACGAATAACGAATAAAATAAGGAAAAGTTTGCGGTGAATACAAACAAAATTAGTGAGCTCTCAAAACTAAATTAATTAATCTATATGGTGACCTGGTGGTCTAGGGGTAAGGTGCTGGCGGCCGGGGTTCAATCCCCGGTCCCGGCACAGATTTATATGATTACCAAACCCTTCCTTCACCTCTGACAAGACATCTTGTGAATGTGGGGAATACCAGGCCTCCACCGTGGTTCGGATTCCACGTTAAACTGTAGGTCCTTCATTTCATCTCACAATCACCCTACCATTACACATTAGCGTAAGTGCGTATAACCCGAACGGGTAGTAAGACACAGTGCTAATAATAATAATAATAACTAATATATGCATCCATTATTATCCGTATATTTGATGTGATAAATCAAAATTAAAGGCAATGTTACAAGCTCAATAATCAAATTCGGATAGGACCTATAGAGGCCCGCATTAAAACGAAATGGTTTTATAAAATGAATAGATAATCATACACATTTCCCAAAATCCCTAAATCATAACTGTAGGACAAAAAACGTTCCATTAAATACCTCCGCCATGTGTATAATGTGCCATTCATTTTATTTTTGGACATTGTTTAGTCAGCAATGTTGTTTGTGCATATTTGTTATAAAGTGAAGCATCGTCTGGAACAGTGGCACAAGTCACATGCCATATTAATCAACTAAAATATGTATTTCAGTAATGGCTCCAAAACCAAGACATCTAAAGAGAATAAAACTTGATATACACACAGAGAAACATGGTATTTAAACAATAATTTTCTATTAGTCTACTAAATAATAACCTTTATCCATCAAAAAGCTGGAACTGAGAACGTCAATAATTAAGCAATTTAGTAAAAAAATTTACTGCAACAAGTCAATTTTATATTAGTTATTTATTAATTACATCGAATGTGTGTTGCTCTATAGTAATCATATTACTTTAATAATTATATAAAATGTTCACACTATACAATTACATTAAAATATGGCTGATGATTTATCTTCTAGTTTTAGCATAAACTCCTTTCTTCTTAATCGATTAGTAAAATAAACTTTTACTTTACATTTACAAAAATCAGAATATGTTAAGTCATAACTTAGCTATTTTGAGGTGAAAGTCGTAAATTATTCCATTGCCTGCAATTTGTCGGATTCTTAAAGTTACACATCTTAGTAAAAACTGTATGAGTGTAAGTATTTTAATTGTGTAACCAATTTTAGAGTATTCTATTATTATTATTATTATTATTATTGTTGTTGTTAGCGCTGCGCCTTGCTACCTGATCGGTTTATACTCCTATTTTGTACTCATCCTGCTAATGTTCTAGGGATGAAGGATTTTTTTGTACTGCGTCTTACTACCTGTTCGAGTATATAACCCTATGTGCTGATTACATTAATTATTATTATTATTATTAGCACCGCGTCTTACTACCCGTTCGGGTTATACGCACTTACGCTAATATGTAATGGTAGGGTGATTGTGAGATGAAATGAAGGACCTACAGTTTAACGTGGAATCCGAACCACGGTGGAGGCCTGGCATTCCTCACATTCACAAGATGTCTTGTCAGAGGTGAAGGAAGGGTTTGGTAATCAGATAAATCTGTGCCGGGACCGAGGATTGAACCCCGGCCGCCAGAACAGAAATCTGACACCTTACCCCTAGAACGCCAGGTCACACGATTAGTAAAGTTGAATTTAGAGGGAGTGTACCCGCATTTGCATGAAGGGAAAGTGGAAAACTATTTTAGGAAAACCAACTTGAGTACACCCTATCGATATTCGAGCCTCAATCTTCCTGTTATCGGCAGTCCAATGTAATACGAGAGTGAGGCCTGAGACCGGTGGTTCTCAAAGTTCTTAGTCGCACGGACCCTCTAACCAGGGAACAGCTGATTAATGTCGGATAAATATATAATCATAAATTATTTTTAGTGTAAATATAATTACAATGAAAATTAAAATTAAATAAATGTAGGTATTATATTTGTACATCTTTAGACATAATATTTTTTAAAATAAATGTAAAAAAATAAAATATATTATATGTACATTTATAATTACTGATAATTCATGTCAAGAATAGAACTGCTTGTGCGACTTTAAAATATAATTGAAATCTGTAGACATTTTAGTGAACATCTCTATAAATCTCATTTCACACCAAGACGATTTCGTTTCACATTTTTTCACACCACAAATATCAAAAAAGGCTTGCTCACACAAATAAGTTGTTGAAAAAGGCATCAGGTGTTTCAGTGCTTTTTCTGATAGTTATTTGTGCTGACAGACGAAGCAAATTATTATAAAAGTGAATTTCCAAACTCTCATCTCCAATATTTGGACACAAGGGGGAGTTGCTAACCCCCACTTTTCAGCCTAATTTTCTCACCAGGATTTAATATGGGAAAGCATTTCCATTGTGTTTAGTAGATAAAAGCGATTTACCCTTCTATATAACATGTTATAATAGCTACAAAAATATATAAAGTTACGTCACGGATCCCTTGTACGATAACGCGGACCGCCTGTTCGAGCCTCTGGGACACCACTTTGAGAACCACTGCCTTAGATCATTAGTTGCCTACACTAACGAGTACCGTGATTAATTGTCTTCTAGTTAACAATCGGCGAGGATTAATTTCCCCATAAGATCCAAGAAGGTGTTCGACGACTCATATAATCACACTAACATGACAATGTTAGGACCACCGCCTACTTCGATTCCGGGTAGGCTATTTGCAGCTACTGTAGGTCCGATAGTAAATCTCAAGTCGTATAATATCTTATATGCTAGTCATCAACTTTCGATTTGTTCGCGGTGAAGTTTCAACGGTCGAAACAAAAGTTCGAAGAATGTGACGCTGAAAGAAATTCGACTCATTACTAACATTACGACTTGCAGACCACATTTCAGAATAGCGAGACTTACAACGTTGTTCCAGCAAATGCTTCATTTATATCGACAAAAGTATGTACTGGATATTTGCCCGCTCCAGTAGGGTTGGCAGGAGGAACTGAACGATTTTTTTTTGCTGTCAAGTTGCAGCTATGGATAATATAATCGTTGTTTGGTAGGAGTACAAAATATTTTAACAGCGTTAAGGGTAAAGGATTGGGGACTTTTTATATATTATTATTGTTATTAGCACCACGTCTTACTACCCGTTCGGGTTATACGCACTTACGCTAATGTGTAATGGTAGGGTGATTGTGAGATGAAATGGAGGACCTACAGTTTAACGAGGAATCCGAACCACGGTGGAGGCCTGACATTCCCCACATTCACAAGATGTCTTGTCAGAGGTGAAGGAGGGGTTTGGTAATCAGATAAATTTATGCCCGGACCGAGGATTGAACCCCGGCCGCCAGCATAGAAGTCTGACACCTTACCCCTAGACCGCCAGGTCACCTAATAGTTATTAATGGACACAGATTTAGGTACCATTTAGAGTTAACTGATATAAATGAACGTTGGAAATGTATCAAAGGGAACTTTTAAGTGTTTGTGTGTATGTTTAAATGTTTTTAGAAGTTAAGGATAAAAAGAAAACGTTGAAAGTGTGATTGATCATAACCATGAACCAGAATCAGAAATTGTACTGAGTAGGCAGAGATTAAACAATACATTGATACGAAAAACAACGGAAAACCAAGCTGAGAAGGCTTTCTAAAATGTTACACCATGAAGTCCAAAGAAAACATCAAATGAAACATTAACGATTTATGATCTTAAGTTGATTCGTAAAAAATATTTAGAGAATAGCACTCCGACAATGTGATAAGAATATTAAATTAATTTCACAATAGAATATCACAATATTATTTTCACAATCATTAACTAGCAAAAACAAATAAAGAATAAGTTTTTCTAGTTAATGATTGTAAAAATAATATTGTGAGAGTAATTAGGTATATACCTAAATGTTGACTGTTAAAAGTCAGCTGTGAGCTGTCAGTCAGCACCAAAGAAGCCACGGGGCTACTGTACAAAGAACTCGAGGCTGTGGTCTATAAATCTGGTAAACTGGGAGTGGTGTGTCATCTGAGAGTTAATGCAGCTTTAGAAAGTCTCTAAATTTCATGAAAGCTGAGCCATACAAATTTCAGCCTATTCCATTTTAATATTCTAATGCTCTTATTATTATTTTTAATTATTTAAATTTACTTAAATGTTTGTTCAGTTTCATTTAGGACTGCATGTGTCTTCATATTCAAATTAATCTAATATTAGTGCTGTCCAATTTTAACATTTTAGTGATTTTTAATATTTTTAACTAGGCCTATATTAAGTTAAATTGGGTCTGTTATTATTTTAATAGTTTATTTGGCACATATGAACATCTTGTTTCAGACCCAGATAGTACAATCGCCGCCTGGGACCCAGTCGGGATTAAAATAATGTCGCAGTTGAAACGTGTTTTTTTAATGTTACTATACACATCCTCTTGGCTAGTATGCTTTTCAACGTTGAAAAGTCAAGTTAAATGATTTACCTTGTTGAGGTTACAAAACACATGTGATGGTCGGATGAATATGAAGCGGTTTTTAATATATTGTCAACTGTCAGAAAAGGACAAAGTTAGCGTGAACTGAATATATAATTATTGTGATCGAAATCACCATCTGTACACACAAAAAAACCTCAGGACCCATTCTCCACCTCAGCCTCGGGTATTACAGCTCGAACCAGACGTCGTTTCGTAGTGCGGTTTTCTCTACTCTTTTAAAACAAAAACCCGCCTCGGTGGCGTAGTTGGCTAACGCGCTTGTCGTGTTGAAGCTCGACTGCTGAGGACGCGGAGATCGAGGTTAGAATCTCGGTCGGGTGAACTGGGGGTGGTTTTTCCTAAATGGTTTTCCACTCTCCCTCCACGCAAATGCGGGTTCACTTCCTCTAATTCAACCTTCCCAATTCCTAATCCATTAGAGTAATTAGTACTTAAAGCGTATAACCCGAACGGGTAGTAAGACGCGGTGCTAAATATTATTATTTTAAAACAAAACGAAATTGAAACCAGATAAAACGTTATACCACATTTTAAATAATAGTCTACAACCAAAATGAAAAATAATTATTAAACATTTGTTTTAACTTATCCCGAATACATTGTTGTCGGGTGATTCATGCAGAAAGTCACACCTAGATACGTTATCTGATTCGAACGTAATCTTGTATTTAGTTTCCCAGTTAATCAGCCGTGATATGGACTCTTAAGGAGCGCGTACAGCCAAATGAGTATCATTTTCACATTCAATTTGATTACAAACAATTATATTATTATTACCGCGTCTTACTACCTGTTCGGGTTACACGCACTTACGCTAATGTGTAATGGTAGGGTGATTGTGAGATGAAATGGAGGACCTACAGTTTAACGTGGAATCCGAACCACGGTGGAGGCCTGGCATTCCACACATTCACAAGATGTATTGTCAGAGGTGAAGGAAGGGTTTGGTAATCAGATAAATCTGTGCCGGGACCTGTTATTGAACCCCGACCGCTAGCACAGAAGTCTGACACCTTACCCCTAGACCACCAGGTCACCAAACAATTATACATGGTTCAATGTTTCGTATGTTATTTTAAATAATAAACACTTTAAAAATATATTGAAAACTGCGTGCTCATGCTGAAATAATCTTTCGAACATTAATACTAAGACCAGAAATGTTTATTTTGGGCAAAATATTTACTGATTAAAACAATAGATAGCTCTTTTTTTTTTAACCTATTCGGTGATCAAACGGTCTAAGGCATCAAGCTCGTGATATTTTGGTTTCCAGATCATGGAAAGGTCGAGTTTCGAATCACGCTCGGCTGCACCGAGGGATGGTTTACACATGTGATTTTGCGGTCTCCTCCCCATGCGAATGCGGGCGCATTTCCTTTAAGTTAAGCAATTAATAGCTTGGTGGTGACCTGGCGGTCTAGGGGTAAGGTGTCAGACTTATGTGCTGGCAGCCGGGGTTCAATCCTCGGTCCCGGCACAGATTTATCTGATTACCAAACCCTTCCTTCACCTCTGACAAGACATCTTGTGAATATGGGGAAAGCCAGGCCTCCGCCGTGGTTCGGATCCCACGTTAAACTGTAGGTCCTTCATTTCATCTCACAATCACCCTACCATTACACATTAGCGTATGTGCGAATAACCCGAACGTGTTGTAAGAGGCGGTGCTAATAATAATAATAATAATAAAATAAGCAATTAATAGCTTGGTACCCAGACCGGTGGTCCGCGGGCAAAGGTCTACCTTGTCTGGTATGGTTTACCAGTTACGGGAGAGGTTATTTATGGAATCCCAGCCAAGCGTACTGATGTGGTTTTTCTATCATGGTTTCCCACTCTCCTTCCATGCAATTATGGGTAGATTACCTCTAAAATGCTTTCTTACTCATCTTTATTTTATTAGAGTAATTATCAAATAGGTATATGACCTGAAGGTAGTAAGATACGCTGATTAAAAAAAATGAAACTTTTTGTTGTTATAATGCAGACATTAAAACTTTCATACATTCAGTTAAGTGATAAATTAATGGTCTAGAGTTTGGTTGTTACGTTTGTCCCACAATGTTGGGGGCTGAAGCACCAATAAGCAGTACGCATTAGCGTTCTAAAACAAATTCAAATTCAAAATTTCGAGATTAAAAAAAAATCTAGAATCCTATATTTTCTAGAATCCTTGAATCTCGAGTATTCTTCAGGATTTAAGGTATTAGAGCAGGCAAATCACCCTTGCAATCCAACCTAGAGTAGCCCCATGGCTTCTTTGGTGCTGACTGACAGCTCACAGATGACTTCTGATGGCTTTGAAAAGTTAACAGTCCAAATTTTGTATTCCCTACGCCGAACCATATGATCTTCAAAAACATGTGTTTATCAGCTGTCACTTCTGACAGTCAAAATGTAGGTATATACCTAAATCTCGACTGTCAGAAGTCAGCTGTGAGCTGTCAGTCAGCACCAAAGAAGCCACGGGGCTACTGTATATATGTGTGCGTACCACGGAGCTTATAATTAATCATCTTACAATGTGGCCCGATTTTTTTTTCATCAAAGTTGAAAAAATACACCATTTGGAAGTATAGTTATACCGTATCACATTTAACTGCATCAAACTCAAAACGTTTTATAAATGGTCAATTTTCTGAATGATGCTTAATTTACACTGAAAATAAAAATCATGGGAAAAATTAGTTTTTTTATTTTGTGTATTAATTGTCTAATGGTAATAAATAAGTATTATTACTTTCTCGCAATCTCACAGGTAGATAAAGTATTGTGATCGTCAAAAAAATTGAACTCGAGATTTTGATGAATGTCGACGGTTCATGACCCCCCTGAATCCGAAAAAGTGTTTTTTGAATTTCTCTATATCTGTCTGTACCTTCTACTAGAGCCTAAACTATTTTACAGATCAGGCTAAAACTTGATATCCAGGGTTTTAATAGGGTTGCCCGTTTTTTTTTTATTGGATATTTAACCCTAAAATTAAGGGTAGTTTACTGAAGGGCAAATAAAGAAAAAGTATATTTTCTCAAAATTGGCTCAAAGATTTTGATTAAATTTCATTTCTAAACATCTATAAATATTCTAACGAAAATAGCTACTCTCAATATTTCGGTAAAATGACTTCAAGGGCTCCGGTCTGATGCGTAAATTATATATTTTTATAATATCTCCTAAACTATTTGAGATATGAAATTATTTATCATTACAGATATGTATATATATATTTATAATACAAATATTTTACTCAAGCATAATTTTATAAAACCAACTACTTTCAAGCTATAAGCAAATATATATATTTTTTAACTTTTCGAACACAAAAGGTATATTATTGCGACCGTAAAAAAATCTCTGAAATGTTGATGGATGTCGACGTCTCATGACCCCTCAAACCCTAAAAAATTGTCTTTGCAATGCCGTCTGTTTGTGTGTATGTTTAAACTTAAAATTAAGAGTAGTTTAATAAAGGATGAAAAGCGAAAAAAATCGATTTTCTCAAAATCGGCTCTAACGATTTTGATTAAAATTCATATCCAGACGTTACTTAAGATTATAAATAAACTGGCTATTTTCATTTTCCTATTAAAATGACTTTTAGGGTACTTTACAGAAGCAGAAACTTCCGTATCTCCGCAACTATTTGAGATACTAAATAACTTATCATTGCAAAATTGTAGTACTATTAAAAATAAAAAACCTTTATATGAAATATATTTTTATAAAACCAACAGTTTCTGAGATATTGGCAAATATATTAATACAATTTGGTGAGCTTTAGTTGTAAAGAGATACTACGCAAATTTTAACGCAATAATTCTCCAATACCATAGAGTAATTAAATATAAGTCTGTCAAAAAGCGTATGTTATTTTTTCTTTAACCTCTTAGGAGAAATGTTTATACAACAATGATCTATCTCCATTTTAGACTCAAAAGTCAATATTTACATTTTTTTATTGGTCGTAATTAGATAGCAATGCGATGATATGAAGATTTGCAATACATAATAAAATGTCGAATATTTTAACCAAAAGTTGAAATTTTAATACGAAGTGTTGACCCTTATGAACCCAATATTGATCTTTTTTTTATCGGTCCAAACATACAAATGAGGACATTAATTCTTTAAAAATAAAACTATAAAATTTAAAACTGAGACTCAAAAATAAAAAAGTTTTACATAAGTATAGTGCAATTTATGCTTGGATTTGCTAGTGTATATTATTTCGTTTCACATATATTTTTAAGTTTTGGGTAAATCCCTCCATTTTTAAACAATAGAGCGAGAAAGTCCGTGCGGAGATCCGTACCATTTATTTTTACTTATGAAGGCGAAACTATTGGTTTTTTTTTAATGAAGCCCCTCCTCAGCATTTAACATTCTCAATGTGGCTCATTAGATCAAACTAGTTTTGACACGCCTGGATTATAGCGTTTGAACATTTTGGAGTCCCATCTCTAATTCAAACGGTGACCTGGTGGTCTAGGGGTAAGGTGTCAAACTTCTGTGCTGGCGGCCGGGGTTCAATCACCAAACCCTTCCTTCACCTCTGACAAGACATCTTGTGCCAGGCCTCCACCGTGGTTCGGATTCCACGTTAAACTGTAGGTCCTTCATTTCATCTCACAATCACCCTACCATTACACATTAGCGTAAGTGTGTATAACCCGAACGGGTAGTAAGACGCGGTGCTAATAATAATAATAATAATGATAAGAGCCATTTGGATGAACCTGAGAGAAATTAGCCTCAAGAGCAAACCCAAGGATTTGTGGAAATATATAAAAAAATTATTGAGTGAGCAATCTCTCCGTCCGATCTTTAAATTAATGGAGATATTATCAGCGATCCACCCCTGATAGCAAATGAATTAGTAATTTACATCGCAATTACGACCAATCAAAAAGTAACCGATAAAAATCTCGCACAAAAAAAAAACTGTTCACGATGAATTGTGCGGCGTGCGCCGGCAAAACAAGGATAAATAAACCAATTAGGTGTGAACATTCCCCTGTCATTTTCTAAATTTTCAAGGCTACTCTCTTTTAGTGGAATATCCGGTGGACTAGACCACTCGGCGCCAGCGCATTTTACTGGCATATCCGACTCCACCGGAAAGATAAAGATCAAGTTAAAATGTCGGCGGAAGATTGGTTAAAACATGTTTCATACGTTCCTTTGGCAACTATAGAAATTTAAAAAACAAGAGTTAAAATCAAAGAGTTTAGTAAAAACTTATTTTAATGAGTAGGTCCTACATAGAGTTTATTAGCGACCTACTAACCTAGTGTATTGAGAAGATTAACAAAGGAAATGCACCCGAATTAAGGTGGAGGAGGGTTGGGAAAACTATGGTAATAAATAGCAACCGGTTGATCTCGGGGGTCTTGCGATAGTGCTTGCCTCAGGACCCTTAAGTTCGTGGGTTCAGACCCAGTCAAAGTCAACGGATTTTTCTTGAGCGATAAAAATCCGTATCACAGCTTAGATCGAAGGAGTATAGCCATCGGTCCCATGTCGATTGTGGCATATAAAATAGCCCTGAAAGGTATGTGAAGATACCTTTCCTGGCAAAATTGGTAGGCCCTTTCGCTCTCGCTCAAAGAAATTCTCGTATACTCATACAATGAGTCGGTTCAGAAAGTGCACGTTAAATACCACAAAAAACGGGGGGAAATTAGTATTATTATTATTATTATCACCGCGTCTTACTACCCGTACGGGTTATACGCACTTACGCTAATGTGTAATGGTAGGGTGATTGTGAGATGAAATGGAGGACCTACAGTTTAACGTGGAATCCGAACCATGGTGGATGCCTGGCATTCCCCACATTCACAAGATGTCCTGTCAGAGGTGAAGGAAGGGTTTGGTAATCAGATAAATCTGTGCCGGGACCGAGGATTGAACCCCGGCCGCCAGCATAGAAGTCTGACACCTTACCCAGTAGACCGCCAGGTCACCTAATAAATACAGTAAAAAAAAATATCACCCGGCATAGATTCGAGCACCAGCTTTACTGTCAACAGCTATCCTGTTTATTGTGGTAGTGACGCCTTAGATGATGCGAACACCGCTTAAGGATAGACAGCAATTAGACGCATAAATAAATCAGCAATGCCTGACACGTCGACTTGTCCCGACAAAACTAGTTACATAACATATTCTATCTACGTCCACACGTCACGTTTCCAAAACAAGCATACACGTCACGAGCCACGTGTGTTCTTACGAGAGGTGCACGCGAGGCCCGCCGTGGCAAACAGCTTCAAAGGTTTCCAGAGCAAAAAAAAAGTTATTTTAAAAAGTTAAATAGCTTTTATGAAAACAGAGATTATCGATACATCCGATAGCGGCAACTAAACCCGCACTAGTGCACACGCTGACAAAGGCGTCAGTCTCGTCTAGATTGATTCGCTAGTTACGGAGATGTGGGGGTTCAAATCTCGGACAGGTATATTATGTTTTTCCCTCTCACTTCCCGCGAATGCGTGTAAATTTCCTTTAAATTCAATATTTATCATAATCTAAGCCATTAGCGTCAATATAATATGTAGAAAACGTCGGTGGGAATGCACCCACAATCGCGCGAGGATCGGAATGAAAAAACCAGTGTGAGAGATTGCATGTGGTAAGCCATTCCCAGTGAATTCGACCAAAATTCGATCCTCAACCTTATCATCAGAGACTCTCTGCAAGCCCGACTTCTTAAGCCGTGCAACCACCAGTGAAGGGTTCAGTGCTAGTGTACGGGACATTAACAACGAATTCCATATTATTTGAAGGGGCAAAAGATAAGGGTAAACTTTAAGGAAACACCCGCCTCGGTGGCGTAGTTGGCTAACGCGCTTGTCGTGTTGAGCTCGACTGCTGAGGACAGGGAGATCGAGGTTCGAATCTCGGTCGGGTGAACTGAGGGTGGTTTTTTACTCTCCCTCCACGCAAATGCGGGTTCACTTCCTCTAATTCAACCTTCCCAATTCCTAATCCATTAGAGTAATTAGTACTTAAAGCGTATAACCCAAACGGGTAGCAAGACGTGGTGCTAATTATTATTATTATTATTTTAAGGAAACCTATCAGAATTTACGAGGGGCTTCATGCTAGATAAAATTGCCGGTTGCGAGAAGGTCACGGTTTGGATCTCTGGGTGTACTAGAAGTTGTTTTCCAATCCCCTTCCCCCATCCTTAATGATTAGGATGCATTTCCTTTATTCCGCTCGCATTTAACTTATCTCGGTCAGATCTAGTGGGAGGTAGAGTCTCTTTTACTGCATAGATCAACTTGTTAAAATTACCCGTGTGTTAAAACGTGTGAACTAAAACCAGTAGAAGGCCTCTGAGCCGTATGTGTGTGTGTGTGTATATATAAATATATAAACGATGGCTACGTACTAGAAGCGTACAGGTCGAATTTGTGTGGGATATAGAATAAGCGCACACGGTACAAAGGTGGGTGCATCAAAAGCACACCATTGTTTGTAGTCTCCCGAGACCCGTTCGGCAAAACTGCTCGTTGACATTAGAATAACCTAACCCAATATAACTACGCACCAAATAATGAAAAGCTATTAACGTTTGCCAATTATATTTTGGAGGAATACATTCAACGTGATAGCTCATTCCCGCCACCACTGTGGGCACAAGATGTTTGCCATGTTGTCACGTCATGCAGGGTCCCCCCCCNCCCCCCCCCCCACCCACACGCTGTGTGATTTTAATACAAGATTTAGGTGCGCTTTTGATATGAAGTATATTCCTCTAGTGCACTTTCAATGTTCTCCGATTCGAGATTCGGAGGTCAACCAGGCCTCCATTCGACCTAAGCTACGGTAGCCCCACGGCTTCTTTGGTGCTGACTGACAGCTCACAGCTGACAACTGACGGCTTTGAAAAGTTACCAGCCAAAATTATGTATCCCTACGCCAAACCAAATGACCTGCAAAAACATGTGTTTAGCAGCTGTCACTTTTGACAGTCAAAATTTAGGTATAAACCTAAATTTTGACTGTCAGATGTCAGCTGTGAACTGTCAGTCAGCACCAAAGAAGCCGTGGGGCTACTGTACCTGTAATTTCGTATACTGGGGCTTTCTCCCGAGATGAGACTTTAAACACTGTCCTTAGTCTACTCGCCCAGAGGTTAAACCTCGCTCTCCTAAGTCATATCCCAAGTGCTATGCCTGTTGAGACTCAGCTTACCTTTAAATATAGACAACATTGCTCACAAGCGACGCGACGTATGTAAATGTGTCCCTGAAGATCATCTCAAGGTTGTACCTTCATTTATAAAATGTCCCTTTCAACACTCATAATGACCCCTCTGTGGTCAAATGCGATACGAAACCTCCCGACTAGAACGCCGTCCAGACAACACGAAACATCACAATTTAGATTTGGAACCGAGTATCAGAACCGCCCGACGCGAGATGTTCTCGATGCTGTACTGATTAGAAATTCGTCACGTGAAACATTCCGGCGCATCTAATAAACGAGGCCGACGTGCCTAATCTAATCTAATCTTGATAATTTGATCGTCGAAAATACCAATAGTTAAGATTATTTTTAAGGAATAATGGATTTGAAACAGCTAGTTTCGAATAGTGAGAAAAATATTATACTTCGTAAATATATCCATTGGAAGGGTAGATGTTTCGTAAGTACAGTACATGAACCAAGTGGCCGCAGGCTAATCGGAAAATTCGCACATTCTCCCCGAAAAACGACCCGTTCGTTTGGACCAATCCATACAGGATGTATGGACTAAGGATGAACATCATTCTTCCTTTCAATTATGCAGACCAACCCTAATATAATCTAATCCAGCCAAACTTAACCATCAAGCTAATTCCATCAATTTGTGCTAATCTAATAGCCTAGATCATGACCTAATCCACCCTAACAATCAAGCGATTCTCTTTCAGTTTCGCAGACCTAACTTAACCATCAAGCGATTCTCTTTCATTTTTGCAGACCTAACTTAACCATCAAGCGATTCTCTTTCATTTTTGCAGACCTAACTTAACCATCAAGCGGTTCTCTTTCAGTCTCGCAAACCTAACTTAACCATCAAGCGATTCTCTTTGTGTTTCGCAGACCTAACTTAACCATCAAGCGATTCTCTTTCATCTTTGCAGACCTAACTTAACCATCAAGCGATTCTCTTTGTGTTTCGCAGACCTAACTTAACCATCAAGCGATTCTCTTTCATTTTTGCAGACCTAACTTAACCATCAAGCGATTCTCTTTGTGTTTCGCAGACCTAACTTAACCATCAAGCGATTCTCTTTCATTTTTGCAGACCTAACTTAACCATCAAGCGATTCTCTTTGTGTTTCGCAGACCTAACTTAACCATCAAGCGATTCTCTTTCATTTTTGCAGACCTAACTTAACCATCAAGCGATTCTCTTTGTGTTTCGCAGACCTAACTTAACCATCAAGCGATTCTCTTTCATTTTTGCAGACCTAACTTAACCATCAAGCGATTCTCTTTGTGTTTCGCAGACCTAACTTAACCATCAAGCGATTCTCTTTCATTTTTGCAGACCTAACTTAACCATCAAGCGATTCTCTTTGTGTTTCGCAGACCTAACTTAACCATCAAGCGATTCTCTTTCATTTTTGCAGACCTAACTTAACCATCAAGCGATTCTCTTTGTGTTTCGCAGACCTAACTTAACCATCAAGCGATTCTCTTTCATTTTTGCAGACCTAACTTAACCATCAAGCGATTCTCTTTGTGTTTCGCAGACCTAACTTAACCATCAAGCGATTCTCTTTCATTTTTGCAGACCTAACTTAACCATCAAGCGATTCTCTTTGTGTTTCGCAGACCTAACTTAACCATCAAGCGATTCTCTTTCATTTTTGCAGACCTAACTTAACCATCAAGCGATTCTCTTTGTGTTTCGCAGACCTAACTTAACCATCAAGCGATTCTCTTTGTGTTTCGCAGACCTAGCTTAACCATCAAGCGATTATCTTTCAGTTTCGCCAACCCAATCTAATCGTGTATTTCAGCAAGGGTAACCCCAGAATACGCCAAACGTCGTAAGCACCTCATGTCTTTTATTTATTTTTCTATTTTTTTTATCACATCTTACTACCCATCAGTGCTATATACATATAATTATACTAGTGTAGTAGGCATTCAAAGGTAGAATTAAGATTAAATGTAGTAGCATTTTCATGGATGGAGTATATTAAACCATATATATATATATCCTCAGCTCGCCCTGTCGGGACACTAACCCCAACCTCATCACCGGTACACCAGTCTGTATGAACCTGACGTTTAGGTCCACGTGCCCACTAGCGAGAGGTTCATGTTAGAATCCAGATTAGACTGCAAGAAGAATAAGTGGTTCAAACTCCTCTCTCATTAGAAGTATCTAGATGATATAAAAATCATATCTAAACAGCCCAATTTTCACAGGAAGGACCTTTTAGAAAATAAAAACATATTTTTTTCTACAAAGTGATAATATTTTACGTTATTCTATAGGTATTGATAATATCTATCAAAAGTGACAGCTGCAGATAGCATGATATGACGTATGAATATGTGAAAGTAAATCTAGTAGCTTTTATAGGCACTACTTATTAAAATTGAACTGTACTTTTTAGGAATTTTCATTTCTTTCCTATACTAATATACCAAAATCGGTGGTCCCAAGGCTTAAGGAGTCAAGTTCGTAATATACCGTTGCCGTTGACATCGAGGTTGAGGTTCAAATCTCGTTCAAGTGCACCGAAGTGTTTTAACACGTATGATTTATAGTCCTGTTTTCCCCCATCCTCACTCAATACTAATGGGAGTGCAATTCCTTTAAAATACCTTTAACATACCTTTCTTTTATATTAAGGCATTAGTAATCATAGTGTAAAGTAATAATGGAAAACAAAAATCATAAGCGAGAGGTGGATTATTTATTACATTTCCAGTGTAGTGTTCTGATGCAAATAGCCCAACTTGCTTTTTAACCGCTGTATAACAACACCGATAATAATAAGGCAGTGGTTTTATTCCCACCAGACATGTTCAGTGGTAGTCTGAAGGGGGCTGGAGCTAAACAATTAACTTGGGAATAGCTAGCCCTTATTCCCATTTAAAAGTAGGCCTACTAAAAAAAAAAAAATATTAATAATAATAATATTACCTCACGTAAAGTATATTCATTTGCTCTGATTGGTCAGCTGTTGTTTCTTTGTCCAGAATGGGTAGATATCTACTAAAATAGTGAATGGGAAAATTCCCAATGATAGTCTAAATAATTATTGTAACAAGATTATCTTGTTTCGCACATTATCAGAGAATGTAAGAGAGGTTGGGGTTCGAATCACAGTCCGGCCTACTAAGTTTTTGTTTGTTGCTATAGCTCATCTACAGTAGGAGGGAGGGTCTGTCACAGCTGGCAGAAGGTATTGAAAACGTTGGTTGAAAGTGACTAATGTCAACATATTCGCAAATAATTATTTGCTTAGTAATAATATATTATCAATTAAAAGCGTTATCTAATGATTCTAATATTACTTCCCAGGCAATGTTTGCATTATAAAGAACCTCCTACCAGTTGTCACTTACCTACACCCCAACGTACAGTAGCCTCATGGCTTCTTTGGTGCTGACTTACAGCTCACAGCTGACTTCTGATAGTCAACATTTAGGTATATACCTAAATGTAGACTGTCAGAAGTGACAGCTGCTAAACACATGGTTTTGCAGATCTTATGGTTCGGCGTAGGGATAAATACTTTGGTTTGGTAACTTTTCAAAACTGTCGGTCAGCACCAAAGAAGCCATGGGGCTACTGTAGATAAGCTATGAATGGTTTTCCTCTTTTACATTATGTAATTGCGGGTGCTTTTCTTTTATATTCTGCTGTACTCATTCACATATTTATTTCGCTCCTTTGGCCAAGTGGTAAAAGGCGTTGGACTCTCATCGCCCTTGACTGCCACTAACGGGAAAGTCGGTGTTCTAATCCCGACCAGGTACGCCAAGGAGTGGTCTCTCTACATGTGATTTTCACTAATTTTCTCAACTTCAAGTGCGGATAAATTTGATATGAGCTTATCACCCAATTTCTTCTCCTTGAATTAATTCGTTTATAACCGATCGATTAACTAAGGCTTGGTGACCAGTCGGTCTAGGGGTTAGGTGTCAGACTTCTATGCTGGCGGCCGGGGTTCAATCCTCGGTCCCGGCACAGATTTATCTGATTACCAAACCCTTCCTTCACCTCTGACAATACATCTTGTGAATGTGGGGAATGCCAGGCCTCCACCGTGGTTCGGATTCCACGTTAAACTGTAGGTCCTCCATTTCATCTCACAATCACCCTACCATTACACATTAGTGTAAGTGCGTATAACCCGAACAGGTAGTAAGACGCGGTGCTAATAATAATAATAATAATAATAATAATAATAATAATAACTAAGGCTTACCCTTTTCAGTGGCCGAATGGTTTAAGGCAATGGCTCCCCAACTGTGCTCCGAGGATCCCAAGGAATTCGTGAACAGTACCGGGGGGGGGGATTAATTTTTACAAGTTTACTTTGAAATAATTTTATTTTTGTTTAAAGAAATAATATTTTGATACAGATATAATCGTGGAACTTCTTTAATATAATACATGTTTATTTCATAAGACTCTTATAGAATATCTAGCTTAGAAAACCCCTCCCTGTTGAATATTTATTTATTCCCAGATTGAACCACCGCAGCTTACACTGTTTGGTGCAATACTTTCTTGCCAATTGCTGGGCTTCTCACTAGGCCCAAAATCATACTTGTTGGTGGTTGCAGTGAATTGGTCATTTCCCTCCTTCGTTTTACCCTTTTTTTTTCTTTTGTATAAATGTAGATTTCTCAGAACTAGCAAACCTCCCTCTCCTGGGCAGCTGCTATCGAGAATGGAAGTTGTTCAATTTTTAGCAGCGTCTATCATTACAGACATGCAGTTTGATGACGTGCTCGCTCATGTTCAACGTGTTACTCGCCCCATTTATTAGGAACCGTGTGAAAGTGGTAATTATTTATTAATTAGGGTCTATCAATTTGTTTGTACGTATTCATGATCATGTATCATGGAACAGTGGCATAAAAGAAGTAATTAAGATAAACAATCAAGTTGGCCTACTATTACAGCAAGTACCAGCATAACTGACCTTGTAAGTGTAAGTGAATCTCAACGTTTTACGTCACTTTATAGTAGAGGCAGTTCTAGAACTACAGTCAGTATGGAAGTACGATGATTCCTGTTTGTCTTGTGCAACAAAGTGTTATCAAACTGTTTTAAGTTACCTGCCAAACTTCGTAGACATCGTGATACTAATCACCCTGATTATCAGGACAAATAATTATGTTAGTTTTTCAAGCGTAAACTTTAAGTTTTATGTTAAAAAAATTCAAAAACTGACAATTAAAGCGCTACCGATGACTCCTACAGATTGAGTTACCGTATTTCACTTGCATTAAAAGCCCATACAATCGTTGAAACCCCTAATTAATCCTTTTTGATTGAAATGGCACCAGCTTTTGAGCAAACCGGAAACAGAAAATAAACTCTAAGCAATCCAGTTATCTAATAATACTGTTAAACGTCGCATTCAAGCTCTGTCAACAGACACAGAAAAATATTTGGTGGTCGCGACTTAAATGTAGCTTTCTTTTTTGTTGTGCTTGAACAAATCAATACACGTGTCAGGGATGGCTATCAGTATTGCTTTTACTTGTGCGTTACTTGCTCCAGAGTAAAATCGAAGAAGATTGGTTACTCTGTAAATCTCTTGAAAGTCGTACGACTCGAGAAGAAATCTTCAGAGTAATAAATAGTTAAATGATAGAATATGAAATCAGTTGGGGAAAAAGGTGTGCATTGATAGAGCCAGAGCAAATGTTCGAATAGTCACTGTATGCTCCATCGACTAGCGCTTTTCACCAAACCGGTGGAAAGAGACCTCAATATGGTGTTGGAAGAAGTTGTAGATATAGTGAACTACATTAAATCAAGGTCACTTAATACCATAATTTTTAAATTACTCTGCAAAGAAATGGGCAGCGAACACACAACGCTGCTGCTTCATACGGAAATAAGATGATTGTCTAGGGGGAAAAGTTCTTGTACTTTCTGAAGTTCGCTCGTACTTTTTTTTTTTTTATTGATCACCCATTTTATCTTTCTCCCTGTTTGGCAAATACCTCTAGGCTTCAGTAATTGTCATATTTAGCAGAATCCCATTATAAAAATTAATGAACTAAATAGGTCATGTCAAGGAAAGAGTGTGCTGGTATTTAAAACAAGGGACAAAGGGTATTGACCGTAAACTTGAATTTTGAAATAGATGTAGAAAAAAGACAGTATGAATGCTTTCCAACGCTGAATGGCTTCTTGTTAGAAACATAATCTAGCTTGTAAGAAACTATTTATGGTAACATCGTCCATATTCAGGTGGTTTGCAACAAGCGTTCCAGAAATACTATTCATCTCCTACCGATGACGCTGGCTGGGTCAGAAATCCATATTGTACCTTAGAGAAACCGGATGGAATGTATGTGCAAAATTACAAGGTTTTGATAGATAATACATCTGAAAGGCCTACTAGCTTGAAATAGAAATTCAGTGAATTTCCTTTGGTTGATTTTTGATGCAGTCTTCTTCAAGATTATCGGCAGGTGTCTAAATGTGCGGTACTTAAACTTCTTCATTTTCCAACAACTTAGATAGGGGAGCCTATCATCCAGACATCCTATATTTGTGTTCGCAAGGATGTGAGGATTGGTTAATACTTTACAAAGCCAAAGTGGGCTTGCGGGCAAAACAATTTGGAAACCAGTGGTATAAGGCGTTACTTTCATGTTAGACTTGTCTGCTGATGATGATGTTCAGGATTTGAATCCCGGTCAAATCACTCTCCTTCCACGAAATTCGGGTAGATTACCCCTTCCTTTCTCATCCCTGCCCCACTAAAATAATTATAATATATGCGTGTAACCTGAACAGGTAGTAAGACGCGGTGATAGAAAATACAATCAAAAAAACAAAGGCTTCATGCTCGGAATTGATTGGAATGCCTGTGGCAAGAAGGTTAAAGTTCGAATACCAGCTGGGTGCACTTAAGGATGTTTTACATGATATAATTGAACCCTGTTGTTTTGGCATTCCTCTTCCTCAAATGTACCCTCCTCCGTACCTCCTGAATTAAGTAATTTGTTACTAAGACGTTCAATTATCTGATATTAATAGCACAAATTAAATCTTGCTCTACACCGGTTGAAATATCTGAACATTCCAGGTTAAAACAATTGCAAATCTAATAATTAAATGTAGTGGTAGGCCTACGATTCAATTTGAACTGAACCGGTCCGATTAATTCAGTGATACCTAATTATTATTATTATTATTATTATTATTATTATTATTAGCACCGCGTCTTACTACCCGTTCGGGTTATACGCACTTACGCTAATGTGTAATGGTAGGGTGATTGTGAGATGAAATGGAGGACCTACAGTTTAACGTGGAATCCGAACCACGGTGGAGGCCTGGCATTCCCCACATTCACAAGATGTCTTGTCAGAGGTGAAGGAAGGGTTTGGTAATCAGATAAATCTGTGCCGGGACCGAGGATTGAACCCCGGCCGCCAGCACAGAAGTCTGACACCTTACCCCTAGATCGCCAGGTCACCCATCACGCTAGTAATTAAAATATAAGAAGGGTGGAAAATCTGGTTTTTACACGGTCAAGAACGAAGGTGAGTATATTTTTATTAAAATAAGATATAATGGCGATTTGATGGGGCTTGTTTGGCATCTAAGAGAAGGCATATTATTATTTTTAGAGAAATCCAGGCTTTGTTTATTTAATTTTTAATTTAACAATGGTGATACCCATCGCAATCAAATCTGTTTTATTCTTTAATTCGTCGTTCAGATGACTAAGCCTCTCACCTTATCTCGCTTATTACGTCATTTCATTTACTGCCGAGCAAAGAGAGATTAAGATTTTAACCCATTAATATCATTGATAAGACAAAACATACAGGGGTGGGGAAAATGCCACCTCGGGCCTCACCAGCCACATCGGCTGTCAGCTCCATGAATCACTAAACATACATTTTAAATAATTCGGTATAAAGAACATTACGTAAAAAGTCAATAATTAAAATGTAATTCACAATGATTGAATTCTCGTCGTGCTGAGTCAAGAGTCAAAATCAATTTCATGTCAACCTGCTTCGGCGGCCGCATGGTCTAAGTCGTCACACTTTTGTGACTAGACTGCCGATGACAAGGAGATTGGGGTTCAAATCCCGGTCTGGTGTAATTAGGGTGGTTTTCCACTTTTCCTCCGCGCAAATACGGGTACACTTCCTCTAACATGGTGTCTACTCAACTTGACCAATGAAATCCCCGACCATTTCCCTGATTTCCCCTGATCATTTCCTAAAATTCCCGACTAAAAAAGTAGGCTATGTCACATCCTTCTAACTCCCCCTCCGCCCTCATTTTTCTATTAATCTTTTTTATTAATAAAAATTAAGTTTTAAAATTTGTATTAAAATTGTTTACCAGGAATTAAAAATATATTACACAGCTACAAACAATAAAATGACATTATAATTTACTGATTTAATGAATATTATATTTCATATTTTGAGTAAAATATAATTTTCCCGGATTTGTATTGTGATTTACCAAGTTCCCGACTTATTCCCATTTATTCCCGGCTAATTCCCGTTTTCCCTGATTTTCCCGGATGGTAAACACCCTGTCTAAATTAAACCCTTCGAATCCCTAATCCATTAGCATAATTAGTACATAAGCGTATAGCGCGAATAGGTAGTAATACAGGGTGCTTATATATACGTATATATTACTCTAGCCCATTTCAGTGAGCACGCGGTCTAAATGTTAACACAATCAGAATTTTCGATGACAGAGAGGAAAGGGTTCAAATCCTGGTCGGGTGTACAACGGGGTTCCCAAAATTGTTTTTCATTCTTCCTCCACAAAAATGTTGGTAGATATCTTTAAATTACTTATTCCTAGTCTAGTAGCGTAATTAATATGGGAGTATATGCATATGGCTCAAACGGGTAGTGGTACGAGGTGGGAAAAATAAATATATTTACATAAATCATCCAAATACATATCGGCTGTCGCTATGTCAAGCTGTCGGTGACCTGGCGGTCTGGGGGTAAGGTGTCAGACTTCTATGCTGGCGGCCGGGGTTCAATCCTCGGTCCCGGCACAGATTTATCTGATTACCAAACCCTTCCTTCACCTCTGACAAGACATCTTGTGAATGTGGGGAATGCCAGGCCTCCACCGTGGTTCGGATTCCACGTTAAACTGTAGGTCCTCCATTTCATCTCACAATCACCCTACCATTACACATTAGCGTGTGTGCGTATAACCCGAACGGGTAGTAAGACGCGGTGCTAATAATAATAATTTAAGTAAAAGCACCTGTATTCGGTTAGAGAAAAGATGGAAAAACCGCTAATGTAAAAACTTGTTAATGTTAACGTTATTAATGACTTAATTAAAGGGATAAGACGAAATATGGTTTTAAAATGTTATTCTTCTTATTGTAAAGTATTTGACTCAAATAAACCAGAGCCACTTTTTTGGACTGAACTGTACTTTGAAAAATAAACACAAACCTAGAAACTGGACTACATTTATTAATCTATGCCTGAAATTTGTAGCAATATAAAAGTAGCTTTCATAATGAAGACTTTTTAACTCGCAAACGACTTCCGTTTGGCCCACCCATAACGACGTTAAAACTTAAGTTGCGTTAGGTACGTGTCTCATCGGGCTCACCCTCCCATCTTTCGCCCAACTTTTTACGGATCTCGGTTCTGCTTTGACATCTTCCTTGCTCCTATTTTTTGGTCCTCTTGATCCCGACATGCTTCGTTGATTTCCGCTCTTTTTCCTTTCTTTTCACGCCCCCCCCTCTCCCCCGTACCACCCGAATAACCCTTTTCCCACTACCCAACACACACCAGCCCTGCCCGATATCCAGGATATGGTTGCATCGCGAGAAGCTTATTGTGTGAAGCACAACTTTTCTCCTGAATGTTAGAGGATTCAGTGGGCTTGTTAGTTAATTAAAGTCTCTACGCGTCACGGATTATATAGCCCCCTTTATCACTAAGGTATGTAGATCCTTAGTCTGAGATTATTATTATTATTACTATTAGCACCGCGTCTTACTACCCGTTCGGGTTATACGCACTTACGCTAATGTGTAATGGTAGGGTGATTGTGAGATGAAATGGAGGACCTACAGTTTAACGTGGAATCCGAACCACGGTGGAGGCCTGGCATTCCCCACATTCACAAGATGTCTTGTCAGAGGTGAAGGAAGGGTTTGGTAATCAGATAAATCTTTGCCGGGACCGAGGATTGAACCCCGGCCGCCAGCACAGAAGTCTGACACCTTACCCCTGGACCGCCAGGTCACCCCGATATGCCAATAAAAGAGAGCCTTTACTGGTGAACATGCGAACACAAGAACCAGACTCAACCTGTCCGGTTTGTCTGTGACGGAAAGACTGGAATCTCTTCCGATTACACTGTGGGTAATGTTTTCCTATGGGGTTTCTGCCTCTCTCTCTCTCTAAGCGAATGCGGATACACCGCCTTCCTTAGCCTTATCTCACTAGTACAGATATGACGATAGTCCGGACTGGTGGTAACACGGGTACCGCTGTATAAACACAAGAGTCTCAGGTTCATATTATCTAGAGGACATCAGAATCGCGACGTCACCGGATGTTTGTCTTTAGCAAAACGTTCATTAAGTTTTATGGGAGCAGTTACGGATGATGTCGTCTTCTGGCTCAAACTAAATGTAGTCGAATGAGCATTTAAGTAACCAGGAACCCACCATACACCGACCGACGTGCAATTGGATGGAGATAACATATTCGTGACATCGTAAAGTAAAATATGATGTCCTAATAAAAACGTACAGGTTCACAAGAAGATCAACAGGAGTGGTCACCCACATCGGTGGCCACGAGAGCTATGGCGTCAATCTCCATCCGTCTCACCAAAGGTAAGGGTTCAAACCCCGGCTGGATATAAAAAGGATATGTTTCTTCCATGCACGCAAAAAAATAAGGGTTTGTTTCCACTAAATTATATTTTTGGCCATTCCTACCCTATTAACGTGAATACGCGGATAGCCCGAACGGATAGTAAGATATGGTGCACAAAAAACAAAAGAGAATGGTCACAGAAAGGAGACGATTTATAATAATAATAATAATAATAATTAGCACCGCGTCTTACTACCTGTTCGGGTTATATCGCTTTAAGTACTAATTACTCTAATGGATTAGGAATTGGGAAGGTTGAATTAGAGGAAGTGAACCCGCATTTGCGTGGAGGGAAAGCGAAAAACTATTCTTGGGAAAAAAACTCAGCACACCCGACCGAGATTCGAAACTCGATCTCCCCGTCATCGGCAGTCTAATCTACTGCGATATTGACGCCTTAGTTAGACAATTGCTTCAGGGCCACATGGTCTAAGACGTCACTAACGTGTTAGACTAGACTGCCAACGACGGGGATATCGGTTTCGAATCCTGGTCGGGTTCACTGAGGGTGATTTTTCCAAAAATAGTTTTTCATTCCCCTTCATACAAATGCGGATACACTTTCTCTTAAATCAACCTTCCTCATTCCTAGCACATAGCGTAATTAGTACATATGCGTATAGCTTGAACAGGTAGTAAGACGCGGTGCTAAAAAAAAAGTTAAAATTAGGCTCAAAAATAAATGTATAGTAACTACAATTTGATAAAATCTCGTCAAAATGACATCACCTGTCAAAGTTGACAGCTCAGAATACGTGTATTGGCTTGTGAATACAGGCACAGAGATTTTAAAACGATATATGCTATCTTCTTACGTTAATCAAACTATACCGCAAAAATTTAGCTGATCCAGCCAGAAAACCAAATGAACGGCTTTTTGAACAGAATAAAAAGTTAGCCTTGATCCTCCCCCTCACATTCTTCTCGGAAAATCAACTAGGGACAAAGCGAAATTTCACGTATTTGGCCTCTTTGAACAAAGAGAGGGGAATTTAGACTTTCAACAGCTTTAATTATACAAGTTTCCGCTTTATCTCCCTTTCACCACTCTTCTTCCAGAAATGCTTTGAGGAAGTTTCTCTCACATAACAAAACCTGCAGACGAGAGTATGTCAGAGAAAGAAAACAGATAAAATTGAGCTGGGGGGAGCAGAGACACTCCAGGAAACAAGGTATTCTGATGCGTTATCTCAGGGGTTTCAAATTCAAAACAGCGGGCCACGATGCCTTTTTTTCCGGCCCATGAAGTTTCTTGGAAAAGTAATCTTTAAAATTGTAAAAATCTCAAAAAAAGTATCTGGGATACAATTATGCAGACCTTGACTTCAAATAACAATTTCAAGCAATTGGTTAAGAGGAATTATAATACTTTTATAGTTGGAAGAGTAAGAAAATCACAAAAAAAGGATAAACTTGTATTAGTAAAATTAACTTGCATAAAAAGTGAGTTAGTTGTTTATGACGTAGTAGACATTACAAACAAAAGAGCATTTGTTAGTGGCACCAAACCTTAAACAAATATTTTAAATTGAATTTTAAATATTTCCACTTTAACTAAAATAGTTAATTTGTCAATATTTGAGATTCTAAAGAAAATTTAAGATTTAGATTCGAGAAATATAGGAATCGACCAATCTCTAATTATTACTTCTTATTTAATTCATAGTTAAATACCTTGTCTAGTTTTTGCATCACTCGACTAAAACTAATCGAATATGAAGCGGGTCTGCCATTAGACTCGTGGGTTCAATTGTGGCCCTCGGGAAATTTTAAGGGTGAAGCCCGTGCTATTAATAGAGAAGCGTATCCTGATGCACAATCTAGATATTTTAATAAAACTCGAGGACTTTTGATCGTTAGCCATAATTCTTAATTGTTAACAAAAACCCACTTGCTATCGGTGGAGTTGGCTCAGCTACCACGTGTTGACACGGACCCGAGAAGTCGGTATCCGAATGGTTCGAATTCCGGGCGGGTGTACTGGTGGTTTTTAAAAATTTATGACTCTTATCCTCTTTTAAGGCTAATTCCGAATAGAGGCCTAGTTACTTAAAATTCGCCCTCTTCAATATGCCGATTGGGAGAGATTAAAGAGAAAACTGGAGCCACCAACAAAGCTGGGAAAAGGAGGAAGCGTAAATGTGAAAGCGAAGGAGTTTACGAGAGATGTACAAAGGGTGATGAGAGTGACCATCCCGATATTCAAGGACAAATTAAGGATACGTAATAAACCCTGGAATGAGAGACTCGGGAAAGATCGGAAGGAAATGAGGGCAGCTAGGAGGAGATACCAGAACTGTCACGATCCTTGGAGTCGTGGCATGTTACTGGATATATATAGAAGAAAGAAAGAAGAGTATGAATCTGCCCCGAGGTTGGCTAAGAGGGAAAGCTGGGAGCGATACGTTCAGGAGGAGCTGAGAAACAATGCTTGGGGCATACCATTTCAGATAGTGACCGGAAAGGTAAGGCCCCTGGCTTTGATCTCGACGTTGAGGACTCAGGGTGGGGACATGCCTTCTTGCTGGGAAGAATCGGCGAGGTTGTTGCTTGAAACGCTGCTTCCAGATGATAATGTTGAAGATGACAAGGGTCAAGAAACTTCAAGAATAGACACGACGAGGAACTACGACAACAAAGTAGAGACAGATCCAATAACACGGTAAGAGATTATAAGGTTGGTGACCAAAATGAAGAGTAAGAATGCACCTGGACCTGATGGAATCAGAGTTGAGGTCCTTCACAAAACAGTAAAGAGGTAGCGCCCTTCATAACTAGTTTAATTAATGAATGCATTGACCAGGGCCGAGTGCCTAATGTACGGAAACAAAGTGAGGTAGTCATCCTTAGTAAGGGTGAGGACAAGAATCCGCAGCTTCCTAAGTCGTACAGGCCAATCCGTTTATTAAATGTGTGTGGAAAACCTCAAGAAAAGATCTTGTGAAACAGATTGAGGAAGCATCGTGAGATTGTTGGCATGTACGGGTGTAGGAGAGGCAGATCTACGAAGGACGCTATCTGTGAGGGCTTGAACCTGGTTGATAGGGCAAGTGGGAAATATGTTATTGAGATATTCGTGGGAATGTCGGGAGCATTTAATAATTTGTGGTGACCATCACTATTCAAACGGTTAAGGGAACTAGAATGTCCGGGAAGTCTCTACAGAGTTTTTACGGACTACTATAAGGACAGATGTGCAACCCTGAGATGTCCAGGAATATCAATAAGTAAGAAACTTACGAAAGGCTGTCTTTTGTGACGTAGAACTCGAAACAGGTTTGTTGGAAATAGAAGCGCTCCCAGGTACGGCGGGAGTGGTAGCCTTTGCAGATGACTTACTGATAATTGTTGAAGTCAAATCAAGATTGGAGCTTGAGACCAAGAGTAATGCGGTTCTCGCTGAGCTGGAATATTGGTGCAAGAAAGTGAAATTAAGTTTGGCACCTGCGATGACGACGTATGTTCTGTTCAAGAGAGCGCTGAAGAGAGACCCTATGTTAAGGATTTACAGACAAGTGATTAGACGAAGTGTAAATACCAGCTATCTAGGAGTTACGTTGGATGAAAAGCGAGGCTTCATGATACACGTGGAGAATATATGTGGAAGAACCTTAAGGCTAATGAACAAGATTATTAGCATAGGGCAGTCGGTTTAGACTGCCAAGACTTTGTATACGGATTTACTATCAAGCCTTATTAGTTTCCATCGTGGGTTATGGGGCCAGCGCTTGGGCATACTGGCTCAGACTGGAACGGGTTAAATGTAAGATCCGAAGCCTACAGAGAAGTATTCTCTTAAGACTATTCGGAACCTATAGAATAGTTGCGACATATGCATTGTGTGTGGCCCTAGGTATCTGGCCACTAGACCTAGAAATAAGGAAGAGAACAGCTATGTACTGGTTACAGAAAAGAGAGTTAGACAAGGTTGCTAAACTGATGAGGGAGGGAGTAATAAATGGTATACAGGTGAGGGAAGCATTGCTGGACGAGTGTTAGACAGAATGGAACCAAGGCACAACTTGAAGGAGAACTTACCAACTCTTTCCTGATGTCAGATATCGCCTAAAACTAAAAATTTTACAGCCTTCCCCTGGGCTAGTTCACTTTATCACTGGCCATGGGCCGTACAGGGCTGTTCTCCACCTGAGACGGTTGACTGAAGACAAGCCATGGGAATGCGGAATGGAGGCTACCCCTGAACATGTCGTACTGGAATGTCATCTAACGGTAATAGAGAGAGAAACAATGCAAGTTCCATTACAGGCCAGCGCAATTTACCATAGATTGCGTGACGTGGATAGGTGGGGTTTCCTAGATACAATCGCGAACGACGTGTCAAAGAGAGAAAAGTGTATATATATATATATATATATATATATATATATATATATATGACAAGTTAGACAAGACCAACACACGTCAGACATACAAGGTAATGAGACAAGTGACGACAGTGACACTACGGAAGGTGACGACTGGACATCAGAGACAGAATCCGAAGACATAATATGAAACTGGAACCAAGACTTAGATGAGACAAAACGTAGATCTTACCAGCTGGCAAAGTGGAATGGGACGAGGAACTCCAGGTCATCCGGAGCCCAGCTGAGGAAGACTCCCTTAGGATGCCAGTAATGTAAACTGCTGAGGGACCAGAGGCAGCTCGAGCTACCAGCTGGGAATTAGAGTAATCGAAGAACATCAAGAGACGGAGGAAGAAAACCCTCAACTCGCATGGTCTGGCCCACTTGGCAACAAGTGAGGTGCTGAGCTGGGGTGGTGGGGCTTCCGGTCCGTCAAGGTTTCTTCATTGACTGTTATCAGTAGATGAAGAGACAAGGAAGAATATTAAGATGCTTTGCGGCCGCCAAGTTTCAAGATATGTATTGAGTTAAGTTAGTTTTAATTTATATTTTCTTATGTTGTATCATGTTTAGTTTTAGGTCCAAGGTAGAGTGGTCTTAGCTGGAGGTAGGTGAATGGAATTTCTGGTAGGGCGCCTCCCCAGGTGGTGGATAGGGGGATGTTCGCCCCCCGCTGGGGCTCGCACCAATCCGGGGACTAGTAGATCCGGAAGCGGTGAGACACCCAGCGGGGCAGGGTACCAGGGGCTGAAAATACCCGGGGCGGACCACCTAGTAGGATAAAAAATAGATGGGGGAATAAGGGCATTTAGATAAGGAGCTATATTCTACATCAAATTAAGTTAGATGATTGTAAATTGGATAAACTAGTAAATTAGCGGAGGTAGAAAAACAAAGTAACATAGGCCCTGAGTTACAGTCTAGGCCTCAGGACAGAAAGTAAGGATAAATAAATGAATAAATAAATAAAATCTTCAATATGCTATAAAACTGGCGTGAGGTGCGGATGGCTCGAATGATCACTAAAACCTGGATACGTAGCGACCCACGTACTTAAGTGTATTTTTTTATCAAACTATTGATAAGGCTCCTTATCTAAGTACATCGCGATAGTAAAATAGATAACTTTACAAAGCTGCAACTAGCTGTTTGGAATGAGTTTTAATTAGGTATTTAAAAGGTTCGTAGTATATGTGTGCATGCATATATATATATACACACAAATATACAATAATAATATTTAGCACGGCGTCTTACTACCCGTTCGGGTTATACGCTTTAAGTACTAATTACTCTAATGGATTAGGAATTGGGATAGATTCGAACCTCGATCTCCCCGTCCTCAGCAGTCGAGCTCAACACGACAAACGCGTTAGCCAACTACGCCACCGAGGCGGGTTATATATATACAGATAATATAATTATACATACACATCAACACATAATCTATATAACAATGGTATTCAACCCGGAGTACGCGTTGAAGAAACATTATATCCAGGGGTATCCGCACAAAAAGAGTTGAATACCACTGATCTAAAGGATGTTTTAGCACGGTGTCTTACTACCTGTTCGGATTATACGCATATGTACTAATTTTGCTAATGTGTTAGGGATGGAGAAGATTACATTTAGAGGAAGTGTACCAACATTTGCGCGGAGGGATATTGGAAAACCATTTAGGAAACATAGGATATATTTTAATATTTATACTGCTATGTTCTGATGTTTAGTGTCAAGCTTTGCTGTTACAGAGTAGCCTATTATATGTTGGTATTTAACGTGAATTTTCTAGACACCCGCCTCGGTGGCGTAGTTGGCTAACGCGCTTGTCGTGTTGAGCCCAACCACTAAGGACGGGGAGATCGAGGTTCGAATCTCGGTCGGGTGAACTGAGGGTAGTTTTTCCTAAATGGTTTTCCACTCTTCCTCCACGCAAATGCGGGTTCACTTCCTCTAATTCAGCCTTCCCAATTCCTAATCCATTAGAGTAATTAGTACTTAAAAGCGTATAACCCGAACGGGTAGTAAGACGCGGTGCTAAATATTATTATTATTATTATTATTATTAATTTTCTAGACCTTATTTTATCAGCAGAAGTCCTACAAATTAACTTAATTTAGGAAAGTACGCTTAACAATACACACCAGGTCCTAGCTCTTATATTTTCCTTATTGGATAATAGGACGAGGATATATAACAATATGTTCCATAACTAGCCTGACATCTGGAATCAAACCCGGGACCCCTAAAATGTTGGGCAACAGCTCTAACAACATAGTCACAGAGACATAATTATTTATAGGAATAGAAACTGAGTTTGTGTGATTGTTTGGTGTTGAACGTTTGAATGCTCATCAACTTCCAAAGGATGATGAGGATGAATTTTATTACATTTCATTGGTAATATTTACCTAGAGAGGATAGGAAAGCCACAATGAAATTCACATTTTGTAAGACTACTGACAGTCCAACCAGACTGGATTTGAACCCAAAACACTTGTTAAACTGACGTGTTTAGACCGCTCGCTGCGCGCTAGCGGGCAGTAAATGATAGACGTATACAGTAGTCCCATGACTTATTTGGTGCTTAGTGACAGATCACAGCTGACGGATTTGAAAAGTTACCAGACCAAATTATGTATCCCTACGCCGAACCATATGATCTGTAAAAACATGTGTTTATCAGCTGTCACTTCTGACAGTCAAAATTAGGTAGATACCTAAATGTTGACTGTCAGAAGTCAGCTGTAAACTTTCAGTCAGCACCAAAGAAGCCACGGGGCTACTGTAGCAAAGTGAACCTACCTTGAGAGTAGAGGAGGAACTCGCCATCGCTGTGGCTGTGAGTCAGCATGCTCTTCCTGTCGCACCACACACTGACGCGATCCAAGCAACGAGTCTATGAAGGACCGCTAAAATACGAGTTCACAATAATCACGTCACTTAAGTTCGGGTCTATGTATGGCCCTCGACAAGTGTTACCCTGCACGAATCACTGCACTTGTCTATGTTAAGACCGCCACGGTACGGCTCCACTCGAATCACTACATCGCTACAAACTATGGTGCTATGTATAAACAACAACCGGATGATCCCACACGGATCCACTACATTACTAGTCTATGAATCACGGCACCTTGATATCCCTGTGTCACAATCTTCATAGACAAAAACATACGGGAACTCGGGAGTGATTAGGGCTGCACTCGATTAGCCCAAAGTCGCACTAGTACAGAAATGGGACACATAATCTTGTATCATACAATTTAAATCTTTAGTAGAAGGAAAGGGTGAAAAATAAGCCTATATTTGACCCGTCACACATGTATCTAGTGTTTAGAGAAGATGTCTACAGGCATCAGAGAGACTGGTTCGATTCCTGGTGATATCTAAAATAATGTAATGTGTGTGTATGGTGCGTTCGTTTCAGGCACAACAATGTATCGAGTCTCGGGTTGGGTGTTTAGTGGTAAGTGCGTCACTTGAGGTGGGGCGGAAGGTAATTATCAAGTTTTTATAGAGAAAAAAACTGGACAAAATATATTTTAAAAATTATTATTATTATTATTATTAGCACCACGTCTTACTACCCGTTCGGGTTATACGCACTTACGCTAATGTGTAATGGTAGGGTGATTGTGAGATGAAATGGAGGACCTACAGTTTAACGTGGAATCCGAACCACGGTGGAGGCCTGGCATTCCCCACATTCACAAGATGTCTTGTCAGAGGTGAAGGAAAGGTTTGGTAATCAGATAAATCTGTGCCGGGACCAAGGATTGAACCCAGGACTCCCAGCACAGAGGTCTGACACCTTGCCCCTAGACCACCAGGTCACCTATTTTAAAAATCTTCATTGGATAGGTTTAGTTTAATTTTTTTACGCATAAAAACATGAAAAGTTCTTGAATATCTATCATGAACATAATAGAATTTGATGCTAAACTTTTTAAATGAAGATATAAAGTTATAATCAAATTTTAGGATAGCAATGACAAATATTCAATAGCTGTATGGATTCCTATGTGTAGGAACTAAAGCATCTAATGAAGCAATAATTTATTAAGTGTGTTCCAAAAATTTGTTATGAAAACTGTAAAAATACTCGCCTTGACTTGAGTTATCTTTCGTCCCGTTTTATATTTGCTTAGAAGTAGAGTTCTGATGGCATGGGCCTCACATTTAGAAATAGCACATAATTAAGTATGAATTTTGATTATTATTTACGGATCAAAGTGTCAAAGCCGGAATTCTCAGTATCTATAAGCAAATATTTTTTTAATAATTATTATTAGCTAAACCGGTGGCCAGGTGGACAACGGTCTCATCTAGTCTGGATTTCCATTGGTAGGTAGGCTGAGGTTTGAATCCCACCACTGTGGTGTCTTTTCTAACGGTGTTTTCCCTTTCTTACCTCCACAAAAATGCGGGTGCATTTCCTCTAAATTCTACCTTCCTAATCAATAATCCAAGGAAAATTCGCAGTGTACAGAAATAGAACACCGTCAAACATTCGGCTTTTCCGCACAAAAGGTCTAGAAGGAAAAATAATATTCGAAAACTGTTATCAAATTTCATCACTAAAATGGTGGCCATCTAATGTGATTATTTTATGGCGGGACGGAGCAACGATTTGGACGTAACTAAATTACCCACGCAAGCAAAAGATTTGAAATTTATAGCTTTAAGGGATAAAACTTTACATTTCATGTTACGGTGACCTGGCGGTCTAGGGGTAAGGTGTCAGACTTCTGTGCTGGCGGCCGGGGTTCAATCCTCGGTCCCGGCAAAGATTTATCTGATTACCAAACCCTTCCTTCACCTCTGACAAGACATCTTGTGAATGTGGGGAATGCCAGGCCTCCACCGTGGTTCGGATTCCACGTTAAACTGTAGGTCCTCCATTTCATCTCACAATCACCCTACCATTACACATTAGCGTAAGTGCGTATAACCCGAAAGGGTAGTAAGACGCGGTGCTAATAATAATAATAATAATAATAATAATAATAATTAAACATATTTGCGGAACTATAAGTTTAGGCTTAGTGAAAAAGTGCTCTCTAGATACAGCCTTTTTTTAAAAACAAATACAATAATTTTATTATACGCTCAAAACAGCAAGTTTTAAGATATTTGAGAAATAGCGGAGACCTTTCCTCTTTACCTTAATATAAAAGGTTTCCTAGTTTTCTTTCCCCTCTTTTTTAATGGCACGATAAATTAGAAATAATAGAAAGGTAGTTCCTGAAAACGACAAATACCATTGTATTTTAAGCCTGAGTGCGATTGATACTAGTACTTTCTCGATGACCAAGGCAGCCGCCTTAAACGCATTTTTTATTGGACTGACTAATGTGCATTTTCTAAACATGCATATTATACAGTACATGACTTACAAATTAACTTAGCTTAAAACAATACACCTAATATTACCCAACCAGGCCTAGCGGCTAGATATTTACTAAATGGATAGCAAGACGAACCCGAACGCAAATAATACATATATGAATGTATACATCAACAGAAATCGAACCAGATTTAACCAGACTAGTAATAAAACGCATAGTCACTTTTCTTAGAGATTAAAACAAATTTGAAATGCCATTTTTTATAAGTTATTGACAGAAAAAGTCATCTTTTTTAGTTACTCTACAGTTATGATATTAGTTAAATAACATCTACAATTTTGTTCATCTATAAAAATAGACATTATTTAGTTTAATAGTGTTCTACATGTAGATTATTTTTAATATATAATTACATCACTAAAACAGTAATATTAACAGCCAAACAAACTAATTGGATCCACCTCTAATTTTAAACGAATTATGTCAGCTACATAAAACACGAGATTTTCATGTTCTCATAAATCCTGGCTTCATAACAAGTTAGCCATCTGGTAAACACTTTTTGACTTACCAACTTTCATCACATAACCTTAAGATTTTTGAGCAGTTATTTCAAAAAGTACGCCACATTGCCTATTACAGGAATCGCTTCGCACAATCAACCCGTTCAAATCATGATCACTCACTTAGATAATATGTTACAAACGATCAACAGCTCGTGATGATATTCGTCTGAAGTTGTAATAGAGTTCACGTATATTAGCAACCAGAGTAATAAAAAATAGTACTGTCTGCGAGACTAGAACGTGGGACCCCGGGTCACGCACTTCTGCTCCTCACAGATATCATGTTCCCGAAGGACTCCGCCTTGTCCTTGTCTGACACATTTCTCCCGCCAGATTCGACCGGGAGGGAGGCATGCGCGCTGTGTCGTTTCCCGGCGTAGACCAAACTTTACCGGGGCAGAGAGAGAGGTACGAACGCCCCCATTCCCACATCGCCTGAAATTTTCTTTTTTAAATAAAAAAAACTTTTCTTTTTATTCGTGCGTTCAAACAGCAAGGTTATTGACGGTTTGATATAATGGATTTTAAAGGTTTTAGTTGGAGGAAGTTCACCTGCATTATAGTAAAAAGAGAATAGGAAAATCAAATATATAAAAAAATTATCCCGTGCAATCAGCCTGTTTTCGTCTAAAATCAGTCAAGCGAAATACGGATTTTCCTTAAGATATTTATTATTGTGATTTTCCCATCCCATCTCCTTACGAATGCGAGTGCGATTCATCTATACTACCCTTCCACCACCTGTCCCTTGGATAAACCTGTTTATAGCTGTTATGTTAAAAATATTCATGAATTTAAAAAATATTATTTATATTGAAAGTAGTGGTCGACCTGGCGGTCTAGGGGTAAGGTGTCAGACTTCTATGCTGGCGGCCGGGGTTCAATCCTCAGTACCGGCACAGATTTATCTGACTATCATACCCTTCCTTCACCTCTGACAAGACATCTTGTGAATGTGGGGAATACCAGGCCTCCACCGTGGTTCGGATTCCACGTTAAACTGTAGGTCCTCCATTTCATCTCACAATCACCCTACCATTACACATTAGCGTAAGTGCGTACAATCCGAACGGGTAGTAAGACGCGGTGCTAATAATAATAATAATAATAATAATAATAATAATAATAATATATTGAAAGTAATTGCTCTAGACAGGCCTACTGATTAAAAGATACAGTATATTTTGAACACTTTTATCATAGTCGGAAAGAAGATTTTATAACTCAGAATATACAAAACAAGAGTTTTATCAGTTGTTCTCTCATATTTATGAAACACGGACTCTTACCTTACATGACGAAAACACATTTAGGGTGTTCGAAAACTAGGTGCTTAAGGAGATTGGTCAAAAAAAGAGACGCAAATAATGAGAAGGGGTTAAATAATGATGAGTTCTATACTCTGTACTTATCAAGAAATATTATTAGGGTAGTCAAATCTCGCAACATTACGATGGGCAGGACATGCAGAGTGAATGGGAGATTCTAGAATCTTGTTCAGGGTATTGACTTGCAAACCCAATGGGAAGAGATCATTGAGAATACCTAGACGCAAATGTGAACATTAGAATGGACCTGAGAGATGTAATGAGGTGGACTGGATAGAACTAGCTCAAGATAATAATAGGTGGCGGCTCATAGCTATAATTAGTGGGGGTGCTGCTCCAGAAAATGTTCAACCTTTGTTTTAAAACTGTGTAAAGGAAAAAAATATGTATAGAAAGAAAATTTATTTAGGAACTTGATAAAATCTTAACAAAAAAAAACATTTTTTTACTTATTTTAACTTAAATTATTACAGTTCAAGCTTGACCTATTAATTTAAAAATTAAATCCATTCTTCTTGTTTAAATTTGCGCAAAAAGTTCAATAATTTTCTCCTTGATCTCTGGATGACAATTGAGGAAATTGTTCTCCATTGAAAGTACTGAAAGCACATTTAGTCTTTCTGTTAAAGAAAAGAACCGAAAAAAATGAATCCACTAGAATAGCTGGATGCAGAATGATAATTTAATCTTACACTCTTCTACGCTTTATCACAGTCAATAATATGGTAAACAGTATTTAAGCCCAACACACGCCGAGTAACTTTCTTCCACCATCACGCCAGAGCCGGAACTGCGAGAGCAACAGTGCTCTCTCTACCTGGCAGCCCCGCCTTCCCCCACCCCCTCGTATGTGCGCATGCGCACAACACTCAAACACCACGTCACTAGCACTGTGAAGCTCACAGTTCCATACAAAGATTTTTGTATATTTTTCATAAACTGGGGGATGGCTATTGAAGTACTGACATTAAGCTTAAGGAATATATATTGTACTACAAAAATAGATAGAGAATTAAAGAAAAAAGAACTCATTATAATAAATATTATCAATAATATCAAGTGGAAAAAGGGGGTGCTGCAGTTCCGCAGTGCCTATACACGAGCCGCCACTGCCTGATACCAGAGATTAAGTAAATAAATAAAACAAAACTAATAAGCGTAGTCAATGATTGAACGTCATTATACTGGGGCCATCAAGATTGTCATTATTTCTCAATTGTGATATCAAGTATGAATAAATAGAAATATATCTAGATAAGTTTTGAACTGTGAGATAAGAGTATTCCTAAGGCAAACCGACCATAGTAGATAAAGGGCATATATTTTACCACCCAAAATGTATATAGTTGTTTGAAAGTGAGGACAGTTTTGAAGTGGTTCGGGGGGTTCGAGCGAGGGTGAGAGGGTAAAAAATGATTGAAAGAAATTACAATAGTATTTTTTTCACTATTTATTTTTCAAAGGATCCATGGAATCAAGGCCATTCGACAAGAAATCCTATGTAAGAATGAGAATGACCTCCGTGAGGCTCGAACGTTTCGGTAGTGATTGTAACACAGGGTGTCGAGATTATCTTACATGTTTGTAAATACCTTCAGAAGGAATTGCCGCTAGTGTTCCCGAGACTTACAATGTTCTACATTTTAACTTGTCGCTCTGTAATGTTTGCACATGAGTGTTTAACTTTGATCTGACTCTGTCCCAGAGAAATGGGACTCCAGTTCACAAAATACATAGGCTTTCATATTTTAAAATAATCTACGTAATATAAAGCTTGTTGAAAAGTATGTATTATATCGAAAACTAGATTTATAGAACATGTGCTTAGGGCAAAAATATAGTTGAATAACCAAGAAATTTAATTATAATGGTTCAAGTGGTAAATGCTTAAAGGTGCTTTATTTGTATTTATGAGTGACTAATTATGAACCACTGGCTATATTATCCTTGAAACATCCAACACTAACACTGTTAACATATGAACCACCAGTAGCTATAGCCCCTGGAACATCCAACACTATCAACTTATAAACCACCAGTAGCTTGGCCCATGGAACATCCAACACTATCAACTTATAAACC
>CABEEJ010004811.1:30559-58483 GCA_901482245.1 Timema douglasi | reverse complement strand
GATCCCTACAGCAAAGTTTCATTTGAAGAATGCGCAAAATATTATAATGATTACCTTCATCAATTGAAGTTAACATCGTAAGTTAAATACATAATTATTAGTCAAGAAAGTAAAAGACAAATTTTTTAGATTAAATCTCTCTGAAATCTTCATTTTTCTACATGAAATATAAATTGATTTAATTATTGTTTACAGCTCTCAAATACGATTAAATACCAATATGAATAATATGCCTTACATCGGCTTACCCTAAACATGTATAATATCAAAATGGTTTACTAAATTGATCTTAACTTTGATTAGTACACATTTAGTTATTATAGTCTAAATACTACTTTTTTATAATGAAAGTAAATATGGCGATTTCCAATAATCTCCTCACTAGCACTATTAGCGTCTAATAAACTAAGTCCAAAAATACTTTCTATTAACAACATCACCTGCGCTATTGTCTAACTAGCGTCCAATAAACTAAGTTCATATAAAGTTTTCAATTATTCTTTTTCTTGCGCTATCAGCGTTCAACTCCATAACTATTAGCTCATAACATTGAACCTGTTTTAACACTAAGACAAAATATAAGTCCAAACAAAAGTTCCAAGACGTAACATTTGACCAAGTAAATGTTGTTGATATTCTTCGACAAGAGTTAAAGTTAGATAAATATTTAGTGTGCCAAAAAAGGCCTTTGATATTCCTATATTATGAAAACTATCTGAAGTCTCAGCTCAGTCATATCCGACCAGTCTCTTACAGTTTTGGTTTTATAAAAAAAATTATATAATATTAAGCCAAAAGGAATTTAGAAAAAAGAAAATAAATAAATTATTTGTCGAAAAAGAATTTTGTTTACATTTTAATTTCTAATCTCTGAAGCCTTAGCTTCGCCCTGCTATTGCCAAAGCCAGTCCAATAGTGCTCTTCCAATTGTACAACCAGTCTTATGTATGATTTGGCACAGCTCACTGAACATAGAACGACGGAATCACAAGGGGAAGGGAGGCAAACCAAAGAAAGTAAACAGGGGAGGGATCCACACGCAACATAGGCTTCCACACTTTTCTAGAATAATTGAGAATTAACTGGACACTGGTCGAAGAGTCTCGTCTTTCTTTCGAAGTTCTTTTGCCTGGGGTTTCTTGTGTTGTGTACATGCGTCTGCGCCGCCTCAGTGTCTCGTAGCTTGTTGTCGCGGGGAGTATAGAGTCTGTAGCTGGGTCAACAGCATTCGGCGTCCGAGTAATGGGGTAAGTGTATGTTTTATTCATTTAGGCATCTTGGGCTTGCAGCTATTGCTACAATTTTTAACACTTTGTGAGTAGTAGACCGTCTTACCTTGTAAAGTTTTTTCAGATTTTTTTCCCTAATAAACAAAAAATTATTTTATAACCCTTGTTTCTTATTGCCCTATCTTCACTAGGTCTAATGGCATTTGACATGGTTTCTAAGATAATTGGTAGGTGGTAGTACTGTGGCCCCAAGCATGTAGCAAGGTTTATTGATGTTCAAATTGGCTGATACAGTCTTCAATAGGAAGTGCATGGGGAGTGTTAATTTATAAAGTATCCTTTTAAGCATCTTGGGAGATTTGGATACAGCCACTCTTTTCAAGAACTTGGTAACTATTTCTCAGAAAACTTTATACGAGATGCTATACTTGTAGTGATTTTAAAATACTTCTGAAATTGCTTGAATGACTTTTGAGTTCATAATGGTCAGAATATATTATTTTCATTTTTATTTGATGCAATTATACATGAATCTCATTCAATTTGACTAAAATTTGTTTATTATAACCAAGGAGGCTCTATTGATCTCCAATAAATAGGTCTAATCTTTAATGTAATGACAGGTTATCTAATTTCATCAACTAAAGCAATAATTGTTGAGATGAGATTGCGATAAAAAAATGTTCTTGGGTTAGGTGTTGAAATAACATCAATAATTTGTCCTAATAAATTATGATTAGGACTCCAAATATTGGTTTGAATTGCGGATTGATATTTTTAGGTAGCCTACCTATTAAAGCACAAAGGCCACTTAATAAAAATGGAGCTTTACAGTAGACAAGGGAACATACAACCCACATTAATCCCATTTACGTTTTAGGCCAATTTGATAAAGCTTTTATCATAACTACCATAAATTATAACAAAATATTTCTTATATAAAATTGTAGGTGAAGTCTTGGCACCATCAAAGTTTAAATAAAAACTCCTAGTAATTTGATAAACAATCAAATATAAATCATAAACGTCTTTGCCCTCCAAACCGTGAAATCAGAAGGAAATCTAAATTTCCACTGGCTAGTCGCTCAGCGCAAATACTGTATGCTTCCTACGGTATAATCACATTGGGTTGCTTTCAATGTTAAATAACTGAATTAACTCATACAAACTATTTTAATACATTGCTATTTAAAATTTAAATGGAGATAGGTATTTTTATAGTTCTTATATGATTGCTTAGATCCCATTACATACACTTGGCTGCTGTCACTCAGAGTATGGCTCCAGGAGTGAGCAGGGTTGGGGCAGTGGGAGCTGATTCTTGAAGGGACATAGAGAGTTTTTCCATGAGATGTAGTTGATTGTTGGAGGGAATTGGCTAGGTGCAGGCTAACTTGATGGCAGGGTAGGTGGGGGGCATTAATTTGTGTTATTTTCCTCCAGTTTGACCTCTTCTGTTATGTTTGTTCTTGTTTGCCTGATGCACTAACGAGAGGTCAAAGAGGAGGAAAGACAAGGTGAAAAGAAAAAGATGAATAATAGGGGGCTCAAGGAGCGTTGAAGTGCTAACCCAAGAATTAGAAGCCAAGGAGCGACCGAAGTGCTAACTCGAGAATTGGAAACCAAGTAGCGACCGAAGTGCTAACTCGAGAATTGGAAACCAAGTAGCATCCAAAGTGCTAACTCCTGAATTGGAATCAAGGAGCAACCAAAGTGCTAACTCGAGAATTGGAAACCAAGTAGCAGCCAAAGTGCTAACTCCAGAATTGGAAGCAAGGAGCAACCAAAGTGCTAACTCGACAATTGGAAGCCAAGGAGTGACCGAAGTGCTAACTCGAGAATTGGAACCCAAGGAGTGACTGAAGTGCTAACTCAATAATTGGAAGCCAAGGAGCGACCAAAGTGCTAACTTGAGAATTGAAACCCAAGGAGTGACCGAAGTGCTAACTCAAGAATTGGAAGCAAGGAGTGACCGAAGTGCTAACTCGAGAATTGGAAGCAAGGAGCGACCGAAGTGCTAACTCGAGAATTGGAAGCAAGGAGCGACCGAAGTGCTAACTAAATAATTGGAAGCCAAGGAGTGACCAAAATGCTAACTCGACAATTGGAAGCCAAGGAGTGACCAAAATGCTAACTCGACAATTGGAACCCAAAGAGCGACCGAAGTGCTAACTCGAGAATTGGAAGCCAAGGAGCAGCTAAACTGCCAACTTGAGAATTAGAAGCCAAGGAGCAGCTAAACTGCTAACTCAAGAATTAGAAGCAAGTAGCGACCGAAGTGCTAACAAACGAATTGAAAGCTAAGAAGCGACCTTAGTGCTAACTCGAGAATTGGAAGCCAAGGAGCAACCAAAGTGCCAACTTGGATGGTGTGTAGAAAAATAATAAGAGTGGAGTGTTCTGAGGTTTTCATCTCTGTTTTTTCTTTGTGGTAATGAATATTTAGGCAATTTTGAAACCAAAATATTATGGTCATCTACATAGCCTACATACATTTAGTATTTCACTTTGTCAAATTTAGTTGTTTTGTACCTAATTATAATGTTCTTAAAATTTCAACATGCTTAAAGATGTCTTTCTCATATTATTTTTAACAAAATGAAGAAGAAATGATAAATTATGGTATACAATTACTAGTTTTATTTACATTTGATCATTGGGTGAACAGTTGTTTCTTAGGAGTTAGGGGTGGGGACGCACTTGTTTGGCAACTGTCTGAACTACTTTCTTAGAGTGGGCTGGTCTTGATGGCTTGGTGGTCAGGTCCTTTTGAGATGGGCATTCAAACATTAGGCCTACTGTTTCTTTCTGCGCGCGTAAGTGATGATATTTATGAATATCGGGGAATAAATATCTAGAGATAGGCATATGTTAAGAGAATATGCACAGACAAATGATTGGTTAGAGAGAGCAAAAGTAAAATTGAAAACTGACCTCAAACTCACACCGGTGACCACGTTCAAAAGTGCCAGTCTTATGTTATGTTTTTTGATGCTGAGGGGATAGGTTTTGACCCCAGCAGGTATATTGAGGTGACTTATCCAAAATTGTTTACCACTTTCACTTCACACAAATGCTGTGTTTAATATGTTTACACAGAAGCTATAAAATAATCTTAAGTAATTCTAATTTATCTAGTTTAATCACATCCCTTGACATTAGGCATTCCTATTGTAAAGTATTAAAAATAAAATCATTAATTTTAGATTTTTTAAATAAAGTGTGAATTATTGAACTTCAACAAAAAAATCTCTAACTCTTTATTCAAATATAAACAAAGAAAAATTGTGCCAAATGGCTAGCCTATGTTAAATGAAATATTAAAAGGAGGCTAGTAGGGCAAGGCCTACACACTTATCTGAAAATTGTAGGCCTCAAAGTTCACAATCAAAACACCTAATTACCTATATATTTGGGGTACATCAGTCCCTTTCAGAAGAAGAGACTAAAACAGACTGGAATATAGCAGCATGGCTAGAGGTAGATCATGGTCACTTAGATTCTGTTGTTGCCTGTTTCTTGACTAAAAAAAAAAGTCTAGGCCTGGATTCTGCAGCTGCCTGTTCAAATTTGTGTCTTTATTCTTGGTAGATGGATAAATTGTTGAATTTATATTATATTTAATTATAGTAGCTGTTATTATTGTTTGTATAGAAATTACTGATCTGTGTAAGTAGGCCTGCTCGTAAGGAAAGAGAGAAGGTTATCTCTGGTTGAGACCAGTGAGGTTGCCTGGATTTGGTAATACATTGATGAGCAAGTTCTCACCTACAAAGCTGGGAAGCATTGCAACTATTTGGGGAGGGCTCTTATTACTCTAGAACTAGGTATAGGATGGGTCAAAATCTGAATTATGAGTTTGGGCATGAAGTGCTACTGGTTTATCAAGGTTGTTGTGGCTGATATCAAAACAGTGACCATTCATTTGTTGTCTGAGTGTTCCCATGGTGAGGCAATGTTTTCAGCATTGCAGTAATTGCATTGTAGCTGGTATATATAAGATTGTCCGTGTAGCAGTCATAGTGGCCTTTCATGGGATATTCCTTTTGTGTGCGTCGGCTGTTGAATGAGGTGGAAGGTTGGTGAATTTCGCAGGTACTGCATCTTAGTTTATCGCAACGGTACTGGTAGGAGTCTACTCATCAGCTAATCTATGCTGGAAATACTTGAGATATAATTGTTTTTATGATTCATAACTAAGGAAAGAATATTAAATTAGAAATAACGTGGTATTTTTTTTATAAACAACTCCACAACATGTAGTCAAGTAATGATTAGTTAAGTTGATAATAGTAAAAATTAGCAATTTTATTGAGTTCTGAAAATTGAAAAATGACACCTGGACACAGGAATCGAACCCTGGTCACGGGATGACTCCTGGATAGCTCAGTGGTAGAGCATTGACATACTAAACCAAAGGTCCCGGGTTCGATTCCCATGTACAGGTGTCATTTTTCAATTTTCAGAATATATCTAGATGGGGAATTCCTCTCTTAAAGCACAAATATTAGCTTTGGCTATTTGATTTTTAATTTTATTGAGGATAAAAGAGTCCAAAATTGAGAAAATAAAGTTTAATAGTTAAAAAGCATGAAGAAATTCATAAAGTCATATTTGAAATGACAATTAAAAGTAGATAACATATAAATTACACAAATTTAAATTTATGATTTTATTAAAAATCTTAAATGATGGATATGTTTGAAAATCAAAAGTTAATAAAAAATATTAAATACAGAAGTAATATTCAGAAATGTTGTGAAAATTGTAGTGATAAGTGTAATTAAAATTAATTAAAAGCTGTTGAAATGAATAAAGGATTCAGTTAAGTAACATAACGCTAACAAAGGCATTTTAGTTATTTCAAGCTGTGTAAATTACTATGTGTTAAAATATGAATTGATGATACATTGGATGTTTTGAAAAAACAAACTTGAAATGCTTGAAATATACTAGGATTTCAAAACTATGGTCCAATAGACAATCTTGTTAACTACCCATGGACAAATTTTTACCCAAAAACAAATATAGGCCAGTGTCTTATTTGTCATGTCAAACAATCCCAAATAACCCATTTGAAACCAAATTGCTAGAGCTATTCTTAAAATATTTCAAATCAGTAAACTACCTATAAACAAATTTTCACCCCAAAAACACATTTACAGTATTATTTGTCATGTCAAACAATCCCAAGATACCCATTTGAAACCAAATCGTTTTAGCCATTTTTTAAATATTTCATGTTTTTGAAAAATAATTCGTCAGTAAACTACCGGCAAATGATTTTTCACCCCCAAAACAAGTATATGGTGTTATTTTTCACACCACAAATCACCTATATGTATATTTTAAACAGATCACTGGATCCATTTTCAAAATATTTTAATTTTCAAAATATTCCCATTTGTAAGCTACCCTTCAACAAATATGTGCCCCAAAACCAATGATTCACTGCTTTATGTCATGTCAAACAAAGTCAAGATACACATTTTAAACTAAATGGTTGAGCCATAAGAATTTAAAAAAAACACCTACCAGTAAACTACCCTTTATTTGAGGATTAGGGTCATAATCAAAGAAATGTTAAAATAAAATCTAAATGCTAAGATTGAACAAAATCCTTACAAACATTTTGAATCTGTGGTTAAGGCCAAACAGACATGCGGAATTGTCAAAGGATTCAGGCTAACATAAAACAGAAATATTCATCATCATCTTAAGATCAATTTTTTTTAAATCAAAATACTCTCAATATGAGAAAGTTAAAAAGAACCATTTGATTTACTTATGTGAGAAAACAAATGAAAGACATTCTTTAGGTAAAATATTTTGTTCTTATCTATAGTCCTCACCCTTTCTCCCTTCACCAGTTGTGCACTAACATAGGGGTCGAAGAGCTTTCAGAACCTTAAAGACCTAACAACATTTTATAACTTGCCTTCAAATCCAAATGTAATTTCAAATCTCTCCACAGGTAAATCTCAATCTTAATAAAGTCTTAGTAAAATTTAAAATGGTTGATCAGTTCAGTCAAAACTCTATGATTTGATATAAATTGCTATTTAATAACAGTAAAAGTTTTTCTTTACAATAAGCACAAACTTGCACATCTAGTACACAATAGTTTAACTAGTTTATCCATCCAAGGCAATATTTTGAGTTATTTTCGGTTATTATGAATTCTGTTTTGTGTGACATTTCAGGCGCCGGTTGAGGGTATGTGTTAACTGCTGGTATTGCAATGAGAACACAACTGTACCATATGAAAACGTTAATTGCTTTGAGTGCCCACATTGTGACCAATACAATGGCTTCTCTAATGTAAGTGTAATCTAAAACTAATTGGTTACTTGATATATCGTACCATCAGTGTAACAGGGCCACATCTCAAAAATTCTATTTTATGATACGGCCATTGCTGCACTCCTTTTTCATTGGTACATTTATTGTAAGAAGGCCAAATTTTTTTGTTTTTATAAAATTCCATTATAGGCTATTGAATTTGAGTATTTTTGAATAGTTTCCAGTGCAGTACAGCCACATTTTGAATTGTGGCCTTGTTGAATGTAATAGGGCCATATGTAAAGCTGTGCATATATCTTACTATAATTTTCTGCTGGAAAAATAAGGGTTTATATCCTTGCAAGAAAACTTTATGACCCTCTCCTGAAAACAATATATATTTTCAATAGGTGGCCATGTTGCACTAAGGGTACGATATTGAAATAGTCAGTTTAATCTTGGTTGTGCTCTTATTGGGCCAGTATTAGCCTCTTAATACGAAAGTTAAACTCCAATATCTCTTCTCTTCATTCATCCACTTCTGTCCTAAGCCTTAATATAAGGTTGTCATGCTAGAAAAAAAAAAACAGCTATTACTCACTGGAACTAGGCCTGTTGATAATTTTGTAATTAAGTTGGTGCTTGAAGAGATTTCTTGTTTTCAAATGTGAAACAGTTTAATAACTTTTTTTCTATCTCATGAGATTTTGGTGTGCAAGGTGAACAAAGTTGTAAATGAAATAGTCCTTAGACCCGCTTCGCTGTCCTCGTGGTCCAACACACTCCTCTCACAGCAGACTAGACTGCTGATGATGGGGAGATCAATGTTTGACTCGATTGGGTATTATTCTGAGGGTTGGTTTTCCCAAGTGGTTTTCCACTCTCACTACACACAAATGTGAATACGTCTTATAAATATAACCTCCATAATCACTAATACATGAGTCTAATTAGTGCATCATATAATAATAATAAATTATTATAATTAAATATTATTATTTCATTTATTATAGTGCTGGTCAAAAATCGTAAGACCTATGACAGGCCAGCACTTAAAGTACACAAGTACCATACAAGCACATATAATAATAAAAAAAACAATAGTAGCTAAATATAAAACAAACTGATGATAAAAAAAATAAGACATAATTATTAATGATAGATGATAAAAATAATGAATAAATGAAGATTAGTAAAAGCATAGCTATTTTAAAAGGATAACAGTAAGCAAAAAACAAATCAGAATAAAGTAAATTTAAATATTATAGCCATACCCTCAGTGGGTAAACTAGTTATAAAGGAGTTCCTTAAATAACTTCTTGAGTTTGGCCGGTTTTAATGATAAAAGTTGAATTCGACAAATCTGGAATTAGCACTGTGGGATTTTGGACTCTTCTTGTAAGTGTTGTTGAGAGAAAATAATGTTTGGTAACGAGAGGCCCGTGAAGGAACATCTAAACAATAATAATAATTTAATATAACCAGAACAAGGAGGAAGATGGGAGGCTAAAATAAAGTTGTTCCTAGAAGGATTATGTGGTGGTGTTGTTTTGGCTCATAACAATTTTACTCAAAGCTATTAAGATAAAAATAAATAATATAAAGTGGTCTTGTGTTCCTGCCTCCTAATTGTATGATGAAGTTTCACTGGCTGTTCAGGATGGTGGCTACAACAAAGACATCCCGGCCCAACATGATGAGCTTTTGAACCACCCTATCAATACTGCCAATCAGACCAAGTCTCTTGGTCAAATCTCGTCAAGCAAGAGTCTATGCCATTACTGTAATATCAACCAAGAGCTAAAGATTCAGCAGCTAGCAGGATTTGTGGCCTCTAGACCTAGCAAGTACGACCAAGAGATAGAACAGTACAGGTGAGTGTAATAACTCCAGACCCAGCAAGTACGACCAAGAAATAGAACAGTACAGGTGAGTGTAACAACTCCAGACCCAGCAAGTACGACCAAGAGATAGAACAGTACAGATGAGTGTAACAACTGCAGACCCAGCAAGTACGATCAAGAGATAGAACAGTACAGGTGAGTGTAACAACTCCAGACCCAGCAAGTATGACCAAGAGATAGAACAGTACAGGTGAGTGTAACAACTCCAGACCCAGCAAGTATGACCAAGAGATAGAACAGTACAGGTGAGTGTAACAACTCCAGACCCAGCAAGTATGACCAAGAGATAGAACAGTACAGGTGAGTGTAACAACTCCAGACCCAGCAAGTACGACCAAGAGATAGAACAGTACAGATGAGTGTAACAACTCCAGACCCAGCAAGTACGACCAAGAAATAGAACAGTACAGGTGAGTGTAACAACTCCAGACCCAGCAAGTACGACCAAGAGATAGAACAGTACAGATGAGTGTAACAACTGCAGACCCAGCAAGTACGATCAAGAGATAGAACAGTACAGGTGAGTGTAACAACTCCAGACCCAGCAAGTACGACCAAGAGATAGAACAGTACAGGTGAGTGTAACAACTCCAGACCCAGCAAGTACGACCAAGAGATAGAACAGTACAGATGAGTGTAACAACTGCAGACCCAGCAAGTACGATCAAGAGATAGAACAGTACAGGTGAGTGTAACAACTCCAGACCCAGCAAGTACGACCAAGAGATAGAACAGTACAGGTGAGTGTAACAACTCCAGACCCAGCAAGTACGACCAAGAGATAGAACAGTACAGATGAGTGTAACAACTGCAGACCCAGCAAGTACGATCAAGAGATAGAACAGTACAGGTGAGTGTAACAACTCCAGACCCAGCAAGTACGACCAAGAAATAGAACAGTACAGGTGAGTGTAACAACTCCAGACCCAGCAAGTACGACCAAGAAATAGAACAGTACAGATGAGTGTAACAACTGCAGACCCAGCAAGTACAACCAAGATATAGAACAGTACAGGTGAGTGTAACAACTCCAGACCCAGCAAGTACGACCAAGAGATAGAACAGTACAGATGAGTGTAACAACTGCAGACCCAGCAAGTACGACCAAGAGATAGAACAGTACAGGTGAGTGTAACAACTCCAGACCCAGCAAGTACGACCAAGAAATAGAACAGTACAGGTGAGTGTAACAACTCCAGACCCAGCAAGTACGACCAAGAAATAGAACAGTACAGGTGAGTGTAACAACTCCAGACCCAGCAAGTACGACCAAGAAATAGAACAGTACAGGTGAGTGTAACAACTCCAGACCCAGCAAGTACGACCAAGAAATAGAACAGTACAGGTGAGTGTAACAACTCCAGACCCAGCAAGTACGACCAAGAAATAGAACAGTACAGGTGAGTGTAACAACTCCAGACCCAGCAAGTACGACCAAGAAATAGAACAGTACAGGTGAGTGTAACAACTCCAGACCCAGCAAGTACGACCAAGAAATAGAACAGTACAGGTGAGTGTAACAACTCCAGACCCAGCAAGTACGACCAAGAAATAGAACAGTACAGGTGAGTGTAACAACTCCAGACCCAGCAAGTACGACCAAGAAATAGAACAGTACAGGTGAGTGTAACAACTCCAGACCCAGCAAGTACGACCAAGAAATAGAACAGTACAGGTGAGTGTAACAACTCCAGACCCAGCAAGTACGACCAAGAAATAGAACAGTACAGGTGAGTGTAACAACTCCAGACCCAGCAAGTACGACCAAGAAATAGAACAGTACAGGTGAGTGTAACAACTCCAGACCCAGCAAGTACGACCAAGAAATAGAACAGTACAGGTGAGTGTAACAACTCCAGACCCAGCAAGTACGACCAAGAAATAGAACAGTACAGGTGAGTGTAACAACTCCAGACCCAGCAAGTACGACCAAGAAATAGAACAGTACAGGTGAGTGTAACAACTCCAGACCCAGCAAGTACGACCAAGAAATAGAACAGTACAGGTGAGTGTAACAACTCCAGACCCAGCAAGTACGACCAAGAAATAGAACAGTACAGGTGAGTGTAACAACTCCAGACCCAGCAAGTACGACCAAGAAATAGAACAGTACAGGTGAGTGTAACAACTCCAGACCCAGCAAGTACGACCAAGAAATAGAACAGTACAGGTGAGTGTAACAACTCCAGACCCAGCAAGTACGACCAAGAAATAGAACAGTACAGGTGAGTGTAACAACTCCAGACCCAGCAAGTACGACCAAGAAATAGAACAGTACAGGTGAGTGTAACAACTCCAGACCCAGCAAGTACGACCAAGAAATAGAACAGTACAGGTGAGTGTAACAACTCCAGACCCAGCAAGTACGACCAAGAAATAGAACAGTACAGGTGAGTGTAACAACTCCAGACCCAGCAAGTACGACCAAGAAATAGAACAGTACAGGTGAGTGTAACAACTCCAGACCCAGCAAGTACGACCAAGAAATAGAACAGTACAGGTGAGTGTAACAACTCCAGACCCAGCAAGTACGACCAAGAAATAGAACAGTACAGGTGAGTGTAACAACTCCAGACCCAGCAAGTACGACCAAGAAATAGAACAGTACAGGTGAGTGTAACAACTCCAGACCCAGCAAGTACGACCAAGAAATAGAACAGTACAGGTGAGTGTAACAACTCCAGACCCAGCAAGTACGACCAAGAAATAGAACAGTACAGGTGAGTGTAACAACTCCAGACCCAGCAAGTACGACCAAGAAATAGAACAGTACAGGTGAGTGTAACAACTCCAGACCCAGCAAGTACGACCAAGAAATAGAACAGTACAGGTGAGTGTAACAACTCCAGACCCAGCAAGTACGACCAAGAAATAGAACAGTACAGGTGAGTGTAACAACTCCAGACCCAGCAAGTACGACCAAGAAATAGAACAGTACAGGTGAGTGTAACAACTCCAGACCCAGCAAGTACGACCAAGAAATAGAACAGTACAGGTGAGTGTAACAACTCCAGACCCAGCAAGTACGACCAAGAAATAGAACAGTACAGGTGAGTGTAACAACTCCAGACCCAGCAAGTACGACCAAGAAATAGAACAGTACAGGTGAGTGTAACAACTCCAGACCCAGCAAGTACGACCAAGAAATAGAACAGTACAGGTGAGTGTAACAACTCCAGACCCAGCAAGTACGACCAAGAAATAGAACAGTACAGGTGAGTGTAACAACTCCAGACCCAGCAAGTACGACCAAGAAATAGAACAGTACAGGTGAGTGTAACAACTCCAGACCCAGCAAGTACGACCAAGAAATAGAACAGTACAGGTGAGTGTAACAACTCCAGACCCAGCAAGTACGACCAAGAAATAGAACAGTACAGGTGAGTGTAACAACTCCAGACCCAGCAAGTACGACCAAGAAATAGAACAGTACAGGTGAGTGTAACAACTCCAGACCCAGCAAGTACGACCAAGAAATAGAACAGTACAGGTGAGTGTAACAACTCCAGACCCAGCAAGTACGACCAAGAAATAGAACAGTACAGGTGAGTGTAACAACTCCAGACCCAGCAAGTACGACCAAGAAATAGAACAGTACAGGTGAGTGTAACAACTCCAGACCCAGCAAGTACGACCAAGAAATAGAACAGTACAGGTGAGTGTAACAACTCCAGACCCAGCAAGTACGACCAAGAAATAGAACAGTACAGGTGAGTGTAACAACTCCAGACCCAGCAAGTACGACCAAGAAATAGAACAGTACAGGTGAGTGTAACAACTCCAGACCCAGCAAGTACGACCAAGAAATAGAACAGTACAGGTGAGTGTAACAACTCCAGACCCAGCAAGTACGACCAAGAAATAGAACAGTACAGGTGAGTGTAACAACTCCAGACCCAGCAAGTACGACCAAGAAATAGAACAGTACAGGTGAGTGTAACAACTCCAGACCCAGCAAGTACGACCAAGAAATAGAACAGTACAGGTGAGTGTAACAACTCCAGACCCAGCAAGTACGACCAAGAAATAGAACAGTACAGGTGAGTGTAACAACTCCAGACCCAGCAAGTACGACCAAGAAATAGAACAGTACAGGTGAGTGTAACAACTCCAGACCCAGCAAGTACGACCAAGAAATAGAACAGTACAGGTGAGTGTAACAACTCCAGACCCAGCAAGTACGACCAAGAAATAGAACAGTACAGGTGAGTGTAACAACTCCAGACCCAGCAAGTACGACCAAGAAATAGAACAGTACAGGTGAGTGTAACAACTCCAGACCCAGCAAGTACGACCAAGAAATAGAACAGTACAGGTGAGTGTAACAACTCCAGACCCAGCAAGTACGACCAAGAAATAGAACAGTACAGGTGAGTGTAACAACTCCAGACCCAGCAAGTACGACCAAGAAATAGAACAGTACAGGTGAGTGTAACAACTCCAGACCCAGCAAGTACGACCAAGAAATAGAACAGTACAGGTGAGTGTAACAACTCCAGACCCAGCAAGTACGACCAAGAAATAGAACAGTACAGGTGAGTGTAACAACTCCAGACCCAGCAAGTACGACCAAGAAATAGAACAGTACAGGTGAGTGTAACAACTCCAGACCCAGCAAGTACGACCAAGAAATAGAACAGTACAGGTGAGTGTAACAACTCCAGACCCAGCAAGTACGACCAAGAAATAGAACAGTACAGGTGAGTGTAACAACTCCAGACCCAGCAAGTACGACCAAGAAATAGAACAGTACAGGTGAGTGTAACAACTCCAGACCCAGCAAGTACGACCAAGAAATAGAACAGTACAGGTGAGTGTAACAACTCCAGACCCAGCAAGTACGACCAAGAAATAGAACAGTACAGGTGAGTGTAACAACTCCAGACCCAGCAAGTACGACCAAGAAATAGAACAGTACAGGTGAGTGTAACAACTCCAGACCCAGCAAGTACGACCAAGAAATAGAACAGTACAGGTGAGTGTAACAACTCCAGACCCAGCAAGTACGACCAAGAAATAGAACAGTACAGGTGAGTGTAACAACTCCAGACCCAGCAAGTACGACCAAGAAATAGAACAGTACAGGTGAGTGTAACAACTCCAGACCCAGCAAGTACGACCAAGAAATAGAACAGTACAGGTGAGTGTAACAACTCCAGACCCAGCAAGTACGACCAAGAAATAGAACAGTACAGGTGAGTGTAACAACTCCAGACCCAGCAAGTACGACCAAGAAATAGAACAGTACAGGTGAGTGTAACAACTCCAGACCCAGCAAGTACGACCAAGAAATAGAACAGTACAGGTGAGTGTAACAACTCCAGACCCAGCAAGTACGACCAAGAAATAGAACAGTACAGGTGAGTGTAACAACTCCAGACCCAGCAAGTACGACCAAGAAATAGAACAGTACAGGTGAGTGTAACAACTCCAGACCCAGCAAGTACGACCAAGAAATAGAACAGTACAGGTGAGTGTAACAACTCCAGACCCAGCAAGTACGACCAAGAAATAGAACAGTACAGGTGAGTGTAACAACTCCAGACCCAGCAAGTACGACCAAGAAATAGAACAGTACAGGTGAGTGTAACAACTCCAGACCCAGCAAGTACGACCAAGAAATAGAACAGTACAGGTGAGTGTAACAACTCCAGACCCAGCAAGTACGACCAAGAAATAGAACAGTACAGGTGAGTGTAACAACTCCAGACCCAGCAAGTACGACCAAGAGATAGAACAGTACAGGTGAGTGTAACAACTCCAGACCCAGCAAGTACGACCAAGAAATAGAACAGTACAGATGAGTGTAACAACTCCAGACCTAGCAAGTACGACCAATAGATAGAACAGTACAGTTGAGTGTAACAACTCCAGACCCAGAAAGTACAACCAAGAGATAGAACAGTACAGGTGAGTGTAACAACTGCAGACCTAGCAAGTATGACCAAGAGATAGAACAGTACAGGTGAGTGTAACAACTGCAGACCTAGCAAGTACCCCCAGAAGATGAGTAGCCTAAAAATCAGGTCTTGTAGAGAATATCTTGATGTGTGCGTTTTTGACCCTACTATTTATGTGATGAAAGGATCCCCCTTTTAACACTGATAGTGTGTTTGAGCAACATTGTCATGAATACATAATACAAACACAAGTAAGTTTGTACTATTTCTTCACATGGTTCATCACTAGCTATAAAAGAACTTGATTTGTCCTGGTGTACATGCACGAGACAAGGATCAACAGTGTATAAGCACGAGAGAGGCAAGGTTCAAAAACAAGATATAGAAATGTTAATGGCACTATCTTACCCTTAGGGACTATTTTCCAACACTATTCACAGAGAACCAAACGCACAATACAATGGTGATGGGTGGAGGAAGTTACGGCTATGTGGACGAGAACTTGGGTTAGCGAATTCCAAGAAAACTGGAGTCATGCGGTTAGAATAGAGGCAAAATAGGAAGGGAAATTACAATTTAGTAGTACCTAACAACAAGTAGTATTTTGTGTACTCTACTTTCACGCAGATGCAAGATGATTACATCTCAAATGCTTCCTGCCTCACCCCTATCACATTAGAGTAATTATAATATGTGTGTGTATAACCTGAACATGTAGTAAGACGTGGTGAAATTAAATTAATAATAACCTCATAACAGACTGCTGTTTTAAATGTCTGGTTTAATAATAACCTCACAACTGACATGTTTTTAAATGTTTGATTTGAGAATATCCTCACAACTGACACATGTTTTTAAATGTTTGATTTGAGAATATCCTCACAACTGACACATGTTTTTAAATGTTTGGTTTGATAATATCCTCACAACTGATACATGTTTTTAAATGTTTGGTTTGATAATATCCTCACAACAGACCAATAGCATAACCACAGCGGTGCTTGAGGGGGCTTAAGCCTTCCCCGCCCCCAGCATGGTTTGGGGATGTCCCAAGAGTTTTTCAGATCCAAAGAGAAAATAAAATTCGGGGGAGGGGAGTGGCAAGGGGGGCCATGACCAGTTAGCATTGTGAGCAAAAGAAATTTCAAGTGCCACACATCCTTGCATTGATAATCCCTAGTAGTCCTAATTTAGGTTCTTGCAGTCTAGGAAGTGGCAAGTCCTCAAGATTGCGGCAGGTTCCAAATCTCCCAGTTTCACACGTGACTAGAAATTTACCTATGATAAATAATCATTGATTTTTGTGATAGTAGGCCATTGTGACAGTTAAGATAATTTTAATTTAGGCCTATTTATTTATTATTTGGTTAGATTATAATGTTTATAATAGTAAAAATTAAATGATCGAGTTAACAAATACCAATAAAAAACCTTTCAAAAAAGCTTATAGATGTATATAATAGTTAAAAAGAAAATTGACGCTGGCAGTTAAACCCCTCTTGAACCCACTCTACTTTGTAATCCTGCATATGCTACTATAACAGACATGTTTTTAAATGTTTCGGCTTAATAATAGAACAGTAGAATGAGTTCTTCCTCTAAGTGTCATTTCCCCCCTTGATTTTGCACTGTGATGGCCTCAAAAAGGAAACACAGCATTCAACTTAGTGATGCTTTTTTTCAAACTGTTGAATATTATGCCGTTCACTCAGTTGAGTACTTGAAACACCACAATTATCACTAAAATCAATTTCATCTGCCAGGTTTTGTCTACTATATGAAGCCATGTTTACACGCCACAAACATTGGTCAAGACTTAAAAACAAACTTGTAACCCTCTTACAACACCTAAAAGAAAAAGAAATTGTTTGGCTCACCACTCCGTCACCAGTTGACCTCGTCTCGGAAAGGCTCCACTCCACTAACACATTGTGGAAATGTCAATATCAAATAGACTAGAGGGGCCATGGTTCATTCCTCGTCATGGGTAGTTTGCCGCACCCAAGAAAAAAGAAGACGGATGATATGCGTGAACTGGATGCGCATCATCGGCAGTGTTAAGAAACTATTAGAGCTATTGTTGGGCACACTTTTAAAAAAGCGTAGACTATTGGAGTATGTTCTGGAAGGTTGCTACCCCTTACCCCTCTTTTGGTTCTGCGCCTTGAGAACACATGGCTTCATTCGTCAGGTATATAATGGCATTGTTGTGTAATGCTGGGACACATTACGCTGTGATCATTAGGTGAGAGACCTTGGCCCTAGAATAGGTTCACGTCTGTACATTTAAAATTCCGTTTGGCTGTAATAATTCAAAATTATCATTCAGGATTTTATATATTTAATGCTATCGTTTATTAACTGTAACTGGTCTCTTTTAATTTGCTTATAGACCATGGATAATCTATATATTTTTGCAGGTTTTGACCGAACCATTTATTTGACATTACTTTGTGGTCTTTTGAGAGAACTCTTATTTATTTAACATGCTTTCTGTTTCATCCGCTCCACGAATGGGCTTATACCTTGAAGTACCACTATCTTAGATCCATAATTGATTCTGGCAGCGTCATACCTTTGTTCTGCCGATTTTATGCATCAAGTTCATCATCATTGGCCACAAGGAGTTTTCCTATACATACATACTCTCAATCTTGTCGTCCCGGACACTTTTACAGTATTCTTGGACCATCTTGTGAGTCACATGGACTTTGTGGTACCAATAAGGCTTGTCTCTCGGGTTCCTTGAGGTTTTCCAAGCTTTCCTTAGTTGAGTTTTCTCTCAGACATGCCTGAGGATAGAATCGGGTAAGGAAGCCTGTGCTTCAATGTTGAAGCTTAAGTGCTCCCTTGATGGCGTAAATTATGAACTCCACACATAGATCGATTTCTGCTGCCATCCGAAAGGTAGGGGTGGGTCTCAACCACTGTCAATACATGTTTGAGCCAGTCCCAGTTGGTGCACCTTAAGTTGGGTTTCTCGGGGAAAGGGTGGGTGATGAAGGACACTGCACGTTCCAGGTTCACAAGAAGAGGATTGTGAGATCTGACTCCAGACTCCTGACTCTCAGACTTCAGAACCAATTGATATATCATCCCTCTGGTGATGGTGACAACGAAGTCGAGGAGTCCGGGCTGCAACAGGTAGTGTAAGGGGAGGATGAGAGGGAAGAGGCCACCAGGCCGTGTTGATCTAAGGTGTCGCGGAGCAATTTACCATGAACATCCATAATCCTACAGCCCCATGAAGGGTGCTTTGCGTTGAAGTCATCAATTAAAACAGGCATGGTACCTTGTCACCGCACATTCATGTCTGTACAAGTGGCCCATTTGAACCAATGTTGTGAAGAAAAGTAAATAAATATGAGAAACACTGGGCCAGTAGAGGTCTCCAGTTGGATTGCTGATACTTTTGTGTATTGTAGGGTAGGAAGCAAACTGGCGTAATGGTCAAGACCCATTCATACCAAGATGGCCGTCCCATCTTTGGCCACTCACATCCCCTGCTCTGTTGCTCCGATGACAGATAAACTTTGGCAAGGAGAACCTCATTGTGGGGTGCAAATGTTTTTCTCCCAACATCCTTACATTAACATGATGCCTAGCTAGGAAACTTTCAAGCTCAACCTTATTCCTCCGAACTCTTTAGTGTTCCAGAGTGGGACAGTGAGCACCTTCGGTACTGGTGTTCTTCTATTTAGGTATGTTGCCATGGGAGACTAGATAGAGGATGATGTGCTCTATGATCAGGTGGCCATGGTTGCTCCTTGGGGAAGCCTGGAGGACCTTCCTCAAGAGTTTCGATAAGTCCCAAGGATCCAGTCTAGGTATCCCTTTGAGCAGCTCAATACTATTTTTGAATTTGTCAGCTTCATCCCCCGGGGATGTCGGATCTGGAATGTGACAATAAATTTAGAAACTTTTTTTTTTTGCTAACTAAAGCAGAATTTTATGATTTTCTCAGCCTCATTGAAGCCAAAATCCAGAAGGAGGACGCCGGTTGTTGCATGGCAATTGTGTACATACACAGCACAAAACATAGCTCGAGTGTTGGCTAGCCTGTGATTATGTTTGCATAGCATAGCTTAGCACTGTATAGCATAGCACAGCATAGCATGATGTGCGAACTGTTTAATTTAAATACTTGGTTAGCAATTTTACAACTTAGTATAGCGTAGCAAAACATACCGTAGTGTAGCTTCATCTGTGAATCCATCTTAATACCTCATATGAATTTCAATTTTTTTTGTGTGCATAAGCCCCATTTGTTATTGTCTACAACAGATTTCAAAAGATCTGATTTAAAGGCTTTTCTTTCTATATAAAGAGCTTTTGGAAAATAACATTTGAAGTAATCCTTGAAATGATCCCTACTTAAGGTTGTAATACACAAGAATAAGCCTATTTCATTGATTCATATTGAAGTTAGCATATTGATAAATAACTGTTTAATTTCACCCAAACAATAAAATATTTATTTATTTATTTTGTGCTTATTCTGAAGCTGATTCTGTCTTCTTTGCAAAAACCCTAACTCTGTATTTTATTTTAGATAGTTTTCAAGCTCCTGAAAAAGTGTAAAGGCTTAATATACCAGTTTTGGCCATGTTGGTTTATAAATACAATATTGTTTGAATAAAATAAATTAGAATTTATATTTACTCTTTGAAACATATGTAAACATGTAGTAAAAGCCAACATATTTATGGAATGGGTCATCACCCACTCTTTGGGTGATTTTCGAAGGTATAATACTTTCTTCATCATAATATTTTTGACTGTTAGTTGGTACGACACGTTAGCTCAGTCGATAGCATGTCTGTCTACTGAGCTAAGGGTCCCGGGTTTATTCCTGGCATGGCCAAAAAAATGTATCATTGGTGAAATGGTTTGCCCTTTCCCAGTGTTGAATTAACGGCTGGGGGCTGGATGTTGTTTCTGTTCTAGTTCTAAGTTATGTTTATAAGTCATAGGTCAATATAATCAGTCAGTTCATTAAGTGCATGTTAAATACCGAAATGAAATGAATGACTGGTAGGCCGTGCTTATGGAGTGGTTGAGTGTGTTTACTAGGTCTCCCATCTACTCCAAGCATAATAGTTGTTATTGCTTGGTACTTGTGATCATGATATTGTCGAGTAATTAGGGGCCATCCTTATATTAAATTAGTCCTTTTTGGGGCGGGGGATGTTTGACCCCCTTCACTCGACTTGAGGGATTTTACTTTCCTCCTCCCTTTTACCTCTCCTCTGTCTTATGAATTGCTTACACCATGGAAGTTAGATTATTTTAATCATTTAGTTATTTTTAGATGCAAGGATTGGTAATAAAGCAACTGATATAACATTTTAGAATACTTAAATAATTGTATTAAGTAAATTAAATATAAGTGAAATTTTATATTATTAATATATTTATTTTCTGATAATTTTTTTTTTTAGATTCTATCTTACCATGAACATTGATTTTAAAAAACCTTTGTAAGATGGATTCTGAGCTTCACCTCTTTGTAAAAATATACTGAAGCCCCTATCCCCTTTCAATAAACCCCTTATATTATTTAAAGGCAGCTCGTTAAGGTGTGGACGACAAGGTGGTAAGATAGAGTTGCTTGTGACATTGTCGGATAGTTAATCCATGGGGGATCAAAGCTTATCTAAGTTTAAAAGGATTATCTCAGCTGTAATTAGGGAGGACAGTATTATATTTGTTTCTGTAAATCATTTCCCCTACCCTCTTTCAGGTCATTCCAAAATATTTGGTTAAATTTAAGATTAATGGCAGAATTTGTAACCCAGAATCAGTAATAAGTGTGTTACTGTATGGTGTAGAATAAGAAATATATATTTTGAAGTACTTGACATTAACTATAGTAAGGATCTTTTATAAAATATTAATTTGTTTGCAATCAGCATTGTTAACATTTTACAATAATATAATTTATAGGTATTAATATTATTTATAAAAAATAACTGCCACTTGACTAAAGAATACAATATATGCAAACATTTTAGTAACTTTTCTGTTGCCACCATTTTCATACTTTACCATGCCTTGGAGTATTTATGTGGGTAATTAACAATAAAACCCAACACTAGTATTAAGTATGTCATTGTACGCTATAGAAACAAAAACATGCTGGGATCTGGGAGGGAAAAGTACATATCTTGTATGGTCGGTTCCCCATGACTTTTTACCTGAATTACAGTTGAAAAATCACATGTTTAGGTTTTGGGTTGCCAAATATTGTAAAAGATCAATGTTTTGTTATAAATGATAATTATTTTTACTAACTGTTATATTTTACATTTAAAATAACACAAGCTCAAATTTTTCTCACATTATTTCATTACTTTTAATAATATATTTTTATTAATACCTTTTATCCTATCCGAAACAATATTTCAAACATAATTAAAAATACTTATTCTCCATTCTGGAATGTGATCATTAATGTGTAATATAGTGCATACATTAATACTCTTTATGTATTGTAATAAATTCTTTTATCTCTAATACATTATTATATGATTATTTTATCATATTTTGAAATATTTAACTAAATAAACTATTTTCATCAACTACATAGGTGCACCATTGTAAAGAACTTACATCATGATCATTCACAAGTTTGTCGGTCTCCATTTTGAAGCTATATATGTTAGACCTTTTGGGAAAGGGCGTTGAATAATATTTTTTTAAGTGGATAAAAACAATAAATAAACTTTGTGCTCGACCTCAAATAAATATACTGTGGTTAACTATCACATTCATACATTACCATGTGTTTACATTACAGCTGTCCAAAGTAAAAAATGTCAGCTCTTTGCTTAGGGATATATTGGGGACTGTTTATAGTAACTTTTTGAGCTATTATCCAAGTAAACTCAGGTGGTGAATGTACTTTAGTTGATGATGATTATGAAAGTACTCTCATAAAATAATCTCAATTAGATGACCCATCTTAAATGAACCTTTTAGTTGATATATTCTGTTTTCAGAGAAAACTTGGAGCGGGTCTACAGGCTATGTGCCCAATGCGAGTTGAGGGTGAAAGAAACCTTAATCAAGCAAAAGTCTCTACTATTGGGCCTCAAGCAGAAGTGGCAGCGCAGTGGGGTAAGTAATTATTAACAAATAATAATAATAATGATACATAGAAGGCTTTTGCATGTTTAGCTTTAGACAATTGCCTTACTTGTAAGGTTCAAATGGTTCTAAATTCAACCAGGTCCAATGGAAATTACGGCTTTATGCTGTCAATCATACACTTGTATAAGTAATAGTAAATGATTAGTAAAGCTTTGAAGATCAAAATGATATATAATACAGATACAGCCGAATCATATATATATATATATATATATATATATGATAGTGGTAAGTTAAAAATGACACCTGGACATTAGAATCAAACCCAGAGCCTTTGCCTTAGTGTGCCAAGCTCTACCACTTTTCTCTCGCTAGTTGAGCTTGGACCTTTGCAGAGGTCAGACCTGCGCTACTCTTCTCTCCAAACACTGCTGTTCATTTTAAATCTGTACTTGAATCATTTTTATACAAAACTACCAAGTTTTAATCCCCTAGTTTAGTGATTCCTAGAAAACATGCCTTATCTTTCCGACTTGTTTGTGTGAGGCAGTAAGGAACTGCAGTTTGATGAGCAGAAGGAGGTGTTGGTTGTACACACCAATGATTCACCCTAAAGGCTATACACAATTTTCTCATGACTGACAGTTGAAAACTTTGAATATACACAAATTACCACTCCACAAAAATGACGAACAAATAAACAGTAAATTAATATATGCAAAGAATTGTGAACTTGTTAGCATATCATGTGGGAGACCTGGGTTCAAATCACAGCTGGGTACACTAAAGTCATTCTCTACATATAATTCTGAATGCTATAACTATAGAGATGATTCATTTAGCAAAGATTAAATGAAGCATTATTATACTAAATGAACAAATAATAATACAGTAGGCCTAACAGCATTAAAGATTCAAGCAAAAAAAAGCCAGTGATCATCTCCGAAAACTTTATAAACTTTGTATCCTCTCACGTAAAACCACAACACTTTCAGCACCTGAGATAAGCAGACCCATATCCATTAATCTTCCTTTGATTGTTTACAAGCCCTCACTAGCCACGGATCCACCACAGTAGTCTTTAATTGTATTGACTACATCACAGAGGCACAAAGTCATCTACAGACCATTCACAGAAGACCCAACTGACGATCACAACGTGTGGATTAGAGAGTTCCTACCACGTTAAGGTCGCCGACAGAATCTCACCACTAGCTCAATTCAACATATCTTTCCACAAAAACCTCAAACTCTCACACTGTATCTCCTCCCTTAAATCCACAAAGAAATTAGACCTCCGCCTGGCTGTTCGATTGGTTGCGGCTCTCCAACCGAGAAAATTTCATCCCTGGTTGGTTCACAGCTACAACCCTTTGTAAAACAACTTCCCTCATTCATACAGGATACAAAACACTTCTTAGACAAAATTCACAAAATTAAAAGCCTTCCACAAAATGGTTTTCTGGTCACTATTGATGTTTGAGCACTTTACACTAGCATCCCTCATGTGCATGAAATGTTAGCATTGAAGCATTTCTTAGAGTGCAGACCTCCTGAGTCCGATTCTACCACTTCTTTCCTGGTGGAACTGGCTAAGATGATCCTTCAATTCAACAACTTTCGTTTTCTAGACAAACACTACCTACAAATAAAGGGCACAGCAATGGGTACACACATGGCTCCTTCATATGCAAACCTTTACATGGGGCTACTAGGAGAACGCTTTCTACAATCTCAGCTCATAAAACCTTATCAATGGCTTTGCTACATCAATTACATTTTCATGATCTGGCCTCACTCCGAAGAATCATTGGACATCTTTCTTGATAATCTCAACAATCGCAACCCCTTGAACTTCACCCACAATAAATCACAGCATAGTCTTACCTTCCTTCCAAATTTGCACCACTGTACATATTAAACCCACCAATCACCAACAATACCTCCATTACCATAGCAGCCATCTTTCATACACAAAAAAGTCTCTACCATTCAGTCTCGCCACCCGAGCCAAACGAGTATGTTCAGAACCCGATGATTTAAGTGAATATTGTAAACAATTCTCCACAGCTTTCTAAAGCAGAGGTTACCCCAAGCCTTTAATAGACAACCAAATTTCCAGGGACGACTATGACCTTACAAAATAAAGTTGAGCACATCCCTCTCACAACACAATATCATCCTGGTCTACAACATATCGACACCATCCTTAAAAGTGATTAAAAATTATTAACCAGTTTCACCCAGACCCAAAACCTTCTTAGTTCACCCTTAAGAGTCACTTTCAAACGGCCAGCCAATCTCTATAATATTCTAGTTCATCCCAAAATTCTTGACCCCAAGAGAATCCGAGAAGAAAATCAAAATAGAGTAATCCAATGTTTGTGTTATTTGTACTCTCTTCTTTGTGTTTGATAAAGACAACAATGCCGAAATATTATGATATTTGTGTTAAAATGTGTGTTTGACTACTTCTACTATAGAAGACAGAAGAAAGGAAGAAGATGTCATCTTTGTGCAGTGGATTCTTCACACATTTTCCCTCTTTCCCTAGGTGGGCTTTCTTCATCGAATTTCTATTAGCAGTTTATTCTTCCTTTTCATTTAGTTTTATCAATTACCTTTATTATAAAATTATTCAAAAATTTGATCACCTAATTTTTAAACATTTTAGGGAAGGTAAGCAATTGCAATTTGGCAGACAAGTAGAGTTACCACTCCATTTAATAAAGACAGTTCTAACTTTTGAAATTTTAAGTTTGAAGTTTGTGAAATAAGGGTGTAAAAACTTTAAAAACTCTTCCTCACTAATCACTCATTCTCACACTTCACGAATAGCTAGAAGGCTGAAATTTGTCATAGTTGGACATAAAAAAGCATTTAGAAAAACTAAGTAAATTTATAAATGGGAGTCTAAGAATTGCGGGGGTTCTCCCACTTCCCGAATAGCTGGAAGGCTGAAATTTGGCATACATCAGAGGATACTTAAAAAAACTACTTAAATTTCAAAGGGGGAATCGTCTCTATATAAAAAAGCAAAATCCCCCACTCACCTACTCAATCATCACTAATTCTCCCACTTCTCAAATAGATAGAAGACCAAAATATAGCATAGTTGTACACCATAGGCTACTTAAAAATACTATGTAAAATAATTTGGAATATCAAAATGGAGGACTTATAATAGATAAAAGCTTCAATTGGAGTTTGAAATTGAAATTTGGCAAGAAACTAGATAGACCACTCCAGAGAACCGAGTAATTTAGATAATTTTTAATTTATAAGGATGAATTGGTTAAATGAGGGGAGGGGATTAAAAATTTCTAAACTAAAAGAAACAACCTCTATGTGTGGTAGAAAACTGAAATGTGGCAAGCAGGTCTAGGATACAACACAACTAACTATTCTGTAAATATAAGAAATGTTAAAATGGAACTCCAGGCATTCAAAGAATGGGCATTTCAGCAAGTTTTATATAAAATAAAACCCAGAAAGCAACCAAATCTTAAATTATGTTTGGATATTAATACTTTTTTGTTTTAAATTTTGTTGCAAAACATTAAAAATGGGTTGACTAAAAACACAATGTCAAAATAGAGAGATAATCTAAACAGTGTCAAAATCTGAAATTGAAATTGAAAAAATCTGGTAAAGATTTCCAGTAAGGTTCGAAAGTATGCGACCAACCTACTACTTTGAAGCTAAAATATAGGATCACTAAATGGTGGAATGAGCTGACCAGATGAGCTTCCTTTTCCTTTCTAATAAGAACTGAAACATGAGATGGTATAAACTGATACTGTTGTTTGTGTGGTAGTGTCCACGGCTGGGAGTGCTGTCATCAGCCATCACAAGTTCAAGCTGTGAAAGAAAATAGTGAGGTGGAGGGGTATTTGTCTACTCTAAATGTTACAACCGAGTTATTAAAATTCTCCACTAATTTCAGGTATATTCAAGTCAGTCAAACATGGAAGCTTCATGCAAAAATGTATTAAGCGAAGTGATGTGTTAAGCAATTTACACCACAAGAAGGATGCATCTATAGTTTTAAAATCCGACCTCCTAGAGACAATAATCAAACATCTGCTAGTTCACAACTAAACCACCAGAAAATGTTGAAATAAATTTAAAAATTTAACACAGTAGGATAAAAAAAAACATAATTACAAACTGCTTTATAAAATTGTTATTTTTAGATGTAAAAGTAATATTAATCATTTAAATAGTATTTAGGTGATTGTTTTAAAATATTTACAATTTAATATAAAGCATGTTATAAAGTCTAATTTAAAAAAATCCATTACACAGAAATGATGGTTTTATAAAAATAGATGAATCACTTAAAAAAGATTTTAAAGTAGATTTAAAAAATTGAAAATTTATATAGTTTAGTTAAAAACCCAATTATAATTAGTTTTGCTGAGAATTTTTTTTCCTCAAAAAGAATCCGATGCACCATTACCCTTAAACAACTCAATTTTATGTACTAGTTGACCAGAAAAATGGGTCATTACACCGATGGTTTTAGGGATGAGGAAAGTTATATTAATATAAAGTGTACCCAAATTTGCACCTAGGAAGAGTGGAAAACCATATGGAAAGAGCTTCCTCAGTACACTTGGCTCATTCGAAAAGCAATCTCCTCGTCTCGGCAGTCTAGTCTACTGCAAGAGTAGCACCTTAGACCATGCGGCCATCGAAACAGTTCATTGCCAATTGATAAAATAAAAAATATAATTTTGTTTCTCCCTGTTTGTTCAGATTACTCCACTTGCGACACCATCCGAATATTCCTGGTTGTTGCGTCGGCTGACCTCTTACTCACGGCAAGCCTCTTCACTTCTTGGAATTTGGCTAACAATAGCCTGTGTGTCTCGCTTCGAGAAGGATCATGTTGTCTGGCTGTTTGATGTTTTTGAAGCGTGGCCTCTTAATATACACAAGGTTGTTGTTCCCCCTGCCCTCCGCCATGAATTGTCCCTGACTGCACTGGGAATAGTACTGTACCTGGCATCCCTATTCAAGGGACACAGGATGGTTGACTACCTGTGTTTGTTGTTTTGGACACAGTTACATGTGCAGTGCTGGGTTTTAAGGTTCAACCTCATCAGTACGATCAACTATAGTATGTTGCAGGTACTTATACTTACCAATATAATTTATATTATTTTTTACTTCTCTATTGCAGTTGCTAAGAAACGTTTTTGCCTCCCATTTACATATTGGTGGCAGATAGTATAAAAAGTTCGCCCAATCTTTACAGTATTTATTATTTGCGAAAATACTTATTTATTTTACACAAAATATTAACTAAACCACAACTTTAAGAACATGTTATTTTAAGTTTTGATTGATAGTTTTTATTTAAATTTTTTTAATTTAGCACCGCGTCTTATTACCCGTTCGAGTTATACGCTTTAAGTACTAGTTACTCTAATGGATTAGGAATTGGGAAGGTTGAATTAGAGGAAGTGAACCCGCATTTGCGTGGAGGGAGAGTGGAAAACCATTTAGGAA
>CABEEJ010004811.1:8590-20126 GCA_901482245.1 Timema douglasi | reverse complement strand
CCCCCCAAAAAAAAAAATTAAATGAATTTAATCAGAGCGGCGGCAAATAAGAAACCCAAAGTCAGGAGCCCGAGGCCAAAATAGAGAACAAGTTCTCATGCAAACAAATAGCAAGTTTCTCCATAGTGTTAAATTAATATTGAAATGTGATAACAGACTAACCCTTTAGATAGCCAACAACCTTTTCCCATGATAGAAAATTTTTAATTTGCAAGTCCAAAGCAGTAATTTTGGAGAGATCCCCTCCCACCACCATTATCCAAAAGAGAATTTTGACGATTTTAATTAACCCTTAATTGAATTTGCCGCTCTCACCTTCTGCAAGTCTATGGCACAATGAGTAATGATACTAGCGAAACACCCCAATATATAGTGAGCAAACGAACTGGCATGTCCACAAAGAGGTTTTATTCTCTAGCCTTGATTAGGAACACGCCTCTGTTCAGTCTATGGAATCGTATGTTAGAGAGAGGAGGTCAGTGCAAGCGTGCATCAGTGTTAGAGTCCAACAGGGCAGAGGGTAAGTGTTACCCCATTTGTTTTGAACTTGTTACTTGTAACTCGTTACAATATTCGTATTTGTATATTGTGTTTTCACCTTTTTATAGACACAGGTGAATAACTTGACTTTCTCCTATGGAAATGTTACTATGTATTCATATTATGTTAAGGCCCTAATGACCCCATTGTGTTGATGGGCCTCTAAATATTATTATTAATAATAGTAAAACAAACTATTAATTTCAATACAAACTCATTAAAAAGTAATTGTACATGTGTGTGTGAATATTATAAAAATGTGTCTTTCTATAACCGCCTTCGAAAATTAGCAGCCATAACACTAAATTTTGTTTCAATAATATATGTATGTATTATTAGCATGGTAAAAAAGAAAAAGAAAAGTTTATTTGAATTCAATGTTGCATAGTCTCACTTATTATATATTTAAACTGATTTTACTAGATATTTATGTATACATTTTGTAGGGTAATACCTCATAAAATTCGAGCTCTAGATTAGGCATTGGTTCTAAAATCATTTTAAATCTTTTATATCCCCATGTAACTTCTATTAAAACTTAATTTTGGGAAGACTGCAACAAAAATAATGCTTTTATATTTTAAAATTTCAATTCATAATCAACAGGTCCATTAATTGAGAACACAGTAAAATAAATACCACACTCAATACTACCCGTATTTTCTTATATACCTACCAGCAAAAACTTGAGAAACAGACAAGAAACAAGAACACATTACAACACTTTCTCTAAATGTGGTATACTGGTCTGATTAGCACTGGTGATGTGGCCTCGAGAAGGGAGGCTGAAAGTGCTACATAGCCTCAGGAAGGGAGGGTGAGGACGCATGACAGTGCCTCGGGAATGGAGGGAATATGCGCAATGTGGCTTTGGGGAAGGGAGGAAGAAACTTGAAGCAAGGAAGGTATTTCGCTGGTCACTCATAAACAAGTAAACAATGTGCTCAGAAAAGAACACATTTTAGCGCTCCATACCACTCTCTTGCCTCTTAGCGCCCCCTTCGATGCAATCTCACCACCCACTTTGGGAACCACTGATCCAAACCATGGGGTAATCTGGATTTGGTTATCCATTGATGTGCAAGTTCCCATTGTCTGAAAGTTGTTGCAAGTGGCTATAGTGCATACTCTGAGTATTCTGGTGGTGTAGCAGGAGTCAAAAAAGTCTTTATTGTAGGTGCTAGCGTGGGAAGGAACTGGTTTATATAGATATTTGTGGTTGATATTGAAACAAATCTCTTTGTAACACAAGTATACTAGTCTCAATTCTCAAAGTTAACATATAGTTTCATGTTCTCTTTCCACCCCTCTAAGCTCTAGCTATAGTTGAGTTATGGTTATGCACATGCACAGGAGTTAGATTACCTTATAGGGAGAAGAAACTTTAAAAGAATGTATCTCACAATTTTAAACTGTACTGGTGTTAGTTGATATTTTAACGACTATATGATCTCGGAAATATAACATAGAGCGCACTACCCAACAGCCCACCACTATAGGCTGAAATACTTTAACCCCTTCATAATGTGTATGTGTCTAAAAGAGATTACATTAACCTTCAATCTTAATAAAATTTATTTGTAATAAACTTAGTATTTATATATAATAGTGGCTGTAAAAAACATAAAGTCTCTGGAAAAGTCAGGGAATTTTAAAATATAGTTTGGCTGGACACCCTGCCTAAGTGAACTATATTCATATTACTTACTTATTTGATCTCTGGCATTGGGAACTCGAAAGTTCATTTCTGCACTTAAAAATGCACACTACCTATTCCTATTTTGAACTAGTTCTATCCAGTCCACCTCATTATTTCCTAACTCTTTCAGAACCATTCTAATGTTATCCTCCTATCTAAATCTAGGTCTTCCCATTGCCCATTAGGTTTACCAGTCAATACCCTAAACATGGTTCTGGATTCTTCCATTCATGCTTTAATCCTGCTCACTGTAATCTGCAAGACTTGATTATTCTAACATTATCTTGTGATGCGTACAGAGTATCTAACCACTCGCCAGTATCGTTATCCCTTTTTGAACCAAATGTCTTGATATGCACCTTGTTTTTGAACACCCTTAATCTCTTTTTACATAAAGGTAAGAAACCATGTTTCCCAACTATAGAGAACAACTGGTAGAACTTGTTTCGTGATCAATATTGAAAGTTGTATCTTGATGTAAGTATTTGAAATAATAGTTGTAATCAATAAATTAAAGAATTTTTCAACTCAAGCTATTATTTTCAATCTTTTCATTTATAACCTTCTCTACAATCATCATCCCAAAACGTCTTTTTTTCATAAATTATTGCTGATATTAATGGTTTTCAATTTTATTTCAGATTGAACTACACCAAAAATGAAGCACATGATACTACATTTACTTATTCCCCACTGGCTAATGTTCCAGTACCATCAAGTGATTGCCAAACAAGTCCACGTGTTCTTCCAAATGATTTTTTATCATCTATGCCAGGCATACCTAAATCAACTGCATCACTAAAAATAGAAAATCCAGATATTTTGAAAAATCATTCACAAATACCTAACACACAATCACACTTTTCTAAACCATTTGCTTGGCTAAATGAAAAGTCAGTTCATTTAGATAAATTAGAATCAAGGACACCCTCGTCACAATTTTCTTCAGTTTTCTCCCCCTCTTCTCATCAATCCTCTTTTGAAGACAGCACTTCAAGGTTCCTCCCAGTTGAAGTGTCACATTCACACGTTGTTAAACCAAGTTTCACCACACATCGAACGAGTCTCTTAGAGGATGTGAGGACAGCGCCCTACAGCCATGATGAAAGTTCAGGGTCAGACACTGAAATGGGAACTTCTCAAATTAATTCAAATGAAGATTTTGGTATAAGCACACTAAAAATTAAAACTAACAGCAAAAGCACGAAGAGCTTTAGAAGTTCTACTTTCAAGAGCAAGCAATATGGAAGGAACATTGACCATGAGTTATTCACAAGTGATGGGTTAAGGCATCGCAAATCATCACTCCTTCGGCCATCCCCTTTGGGCTCTTTGAGTGAATCATCCAAACATAAATCTATTGCCCATACATCGTGGGTAAATGGAGGGTTCTGGGAGAAGACAAACAACAATGCCGCAATGTACCAAACACAATCAAATATCTACAGCGACACGGCCAAGCTTCAGTCTCGCTCTTCTAGTACAAGTTCGGGGTTTGGATCGTTAACAAGTGAGTGTAATGTAACAAGTAAAGATAATGAGCATATTTTCCCACATAGTTCATTCCCCTCTATTCCTAATACCAAAGCAATGTACATGGGTGGTATGTATTATGTTGTACAGCCTTCACATTATAACTATTCTTGGTTGATCCCACAAGGAACCATGGTAGTAATGCCATCACTGTTCCAGAAACATCTTCCTGTGTTTCCAATGTATAACCAGTTGAAACCAAACTGGACAGAAAGCCCTCCCTCTCCCATGTATTCCTCTCCTTGTGTGCCACAAGCTGACAATACAAACGTAACGTCTGACATCAGTCACACCTCTCGAGGAACCAGCAAAAGATTCTGGTGTGTTGCACTGGGTTGCATCCAGTGGGCTTTCTCTCTACTAGGCATGGCCTGTGCCGTCTTTATAGGCTACATTACTTGGAATTCTCAGGCTGGTAAGATATTTTAATTATAGTTGGGTCATCATTTACTTTTGAATCTTGAATCTAAATTTGAATCCTCAAATCTTTTCAAGTGAAAATTTTATATTAAAAATTTAAAGATTAAATATAAAACCTTGTTTTGCTTAGAAAATGATCTTGCACACAAAGTAAAAGTTCAAAGTAGATTTATTTACAAAGGTTTTATGTCACTTTAAAGGTGAATCAATTATTTTTACATAAATTTGTTCTTGTAATTTATAGTTAAGGAAACTAAAAAAAAATTCTCACAATTTTACAAATCTAAGGCTTGGCTGACGGCCTAAGCATTGATTTCAAGTCGAGGGTCTTAAATTTGGATTCTTTAGTTATTATTCTTTTGAATATCTCCTCTAATACTATATGATTTGAAGTATTAAGAATTTGAGTAATTTATCTTTAGTTTTTCAAGAATTTGGACATTAAAGAAAGTATGTATGTTTACACTGGTATTTAATTGACATTTCATTTTTTGATGAAAAAAATGTAAACAAGATGCTAACATTGTTGTTTTAATTTTCTTGAGTGTTTGATTTTATTGTTGTGTTTTATATGTTTGTTTTTGCAAGTGAGTTCCAGCAGGACTCTTATGACCACGACACAAAACTAATTTGTGACCGTTAGCAGAGAGACGCTAGGCTTTGCATTAAATGTTATTATGGCCGACAACTTTGCGAGCGCAATTATTTACCAAGTAGAGTGACTCTAAGCTGCGCAGACATTTTACTTGTCCTTTGGTTTGCGTTACGAGGCTATGTTTGCTAGATTTTGTAATTTATTAGGTGTTTTGTTATACTTGATTTAAACTTGCTATTTCATTAGCTCAATATAATAATCTCAAAACGTTTTTGTGTGTGTGTTACACATAATCTAACTTGAAATAGGCCTATATCATAATGTAGGCCAAGAATATTTTCTTTGAAACATAACACTATCAAAATGCCTTATTATTCACCATCAACACACTGATAATTGGGACATTCCAATATTAATTGATATTATGTTTTATAGTAGGTTGAGGTTAGTTAGTCTTCAACATATTTGGGGTGTTAGTAGTATGTTGACTCACCTCATGGGGAAGCATTTACCAAGATATTAGTTAGTCTCTTTGGTCTAGTTTCCCAAATGGTTGGGATTTGAATTCTAGCTGGGTGTGATGAGTGGTTTTATTTTTTTAAAGATTTTCCCACTCTCCCTCTACACAAATACAAATACTTTTATTCTATAACTCATCTTTTATCATCTATTACCTACTAGTGTAAAACACTTGGACAGACCAGTTGACAAGACAATAACATGTAGGACTAATCTGTTTAAGATGCCTCAACAAAACTTATATAAAGTGAACTTATTTATACTGAATTGTACATACAGTAGTAATTACTATCTACATTAATGTGAGTTGTAGGCTTATGAATTAAAATTGCAGTCAAGACTAAAAATAATCTAATAGGCCATAGCTTAATATTTAAATGCGGTTTGGTTTAGGCCTAGGTTTTTTAATAATAAAAGGTTTACTAAATTTATCTGAAACCTATAATTAGTAGTTAGACCTCGTTATCCTGAAGTGAATAAATTGCAAACAACTTATTATAAAGAAATTTAATATCCTTATATTCTTAGTCACTTAACTAAAGTCTCAAGAATTCTCTTTAAATAAAATATAAATTTCATTATTTTTAATCATTCAAATCATCCTCCCGTTCAGTTTATTGTTAACTTAGTAGGCTGACTGTATAAATGCTCATAGTTTTGACATTAAGTTGACAAAAATATTGAGTGTTAACACTATTTTTGGGAGTTCTTGAACGCTTTCATCAACTTTAAATAACTAATTTTATTTTCTAAGATCTTCACACAACATATTACACTTGGTCCGGTATCAACACAAATATATGAATAATAAATCTTTGGGTCATAAAGAAAACATATTACAAAAAACATTATTTACTGACCAACTTCTTATATTAATTCATTTCCCCGTGTAACATTGCTATTTGAATGCCTATTTCACATTGTTATTTTTTGACCAAAATATGTTGTGTGTATTGAATAATGTAGGCCTAGTATTTTTTCATTTCAAACCGTAGGCAAACAAAATGATGCAAAGGACTTATTAAAAGAAGCTAGGTTAGATCTTTCTTGCAAATAATGTGACTTGTGATCAGCTGTTTGGGAAAATAAAAATAAATTAATAATGTTCAGTCATGAATACCAGCATTCTTGAAATAGATTTACCTAATTTATACCTCCAATTTCTTAACTTTTGAAAAGTGTTGCCAACTGTTGACACAAACTGATTTTATTCTGTGTGTTGACGCTAGAATCAAAGTCGAAGCTAAAACTAGCGAAATATATAAAGTGGGGTGGTTATAATAACCCAAACGCTATCTTTTCCTTGAAAGTGAAGCTTACCAGTGGTAGCAACTAACTTTGTGTCGAATGGTCATAATAGCCCTGCAGGCTGATACTATAACTCTCCTCAAATGACAACTTTTTTAGTTTCATAGAGATTAACATACAGAAAGTAAACTGTTGTAATAGTCTTGGTGCTTAACATTAACAAATATTTTCCCATTGAGTTATTAATTAATGACATTCGCCATGCTATGTTGAAAGTTTGGATTTCTCTGGTATCCTAGAATTAATAAAGTTTTAACCAGTTTTCTAGTTTAATTTTTCTCAAACTGGTAAAATATTATAATATCGTCTTATATCAATAATGGACCAGATATTTGCATTGCAACAATTGGTTGAGAAATGTATGGCAGTAAGGAAGAAAGCTTATTTTGCATTCGTTGATGGGGAGAAAGCGTACGATCGGGTGAATAGGAGTATGTTATAGAATGTTCTGAAAGAGTATAGTGTGAATGTGTGGCTAGTAAATGCAATTTTTTTTATGTATGTTGAAAATAAAGCGTGTGTTAGCGTGGATGGAGCTTTGAGTGAATGGTTTGACATTGAACATGGTGTTAGACAAGGTTGTGTTATGTCCCAATGTTTGTGCCAAAAAAAAAAGCTTTACATAATGGTTGCACCTTACTTTTTCTCCCAATAACTAGGCATACAAATATTTGACGATTATATGGTGAAATATGGTATTAATGGCTAAGAATGAAAGTGACTTGCAGGAAGGGGATAGTAATAAGGTTGGGTCAGGAAATGGTTGTTAGCTTAGTATAAATAGAAAACTGTTAGAACACGGGAATGATTTTGTGTATCTGGGCAGAATGTGTTATAAAAATGTAAAGATAGATGGTGAGATTGATAGATGGGTGAATGCATCTCGGAGAGAGTATGTATGTGCTATTGCAAAGAATGAAGCAGTATCGAAAGAGGCAAAGATGGAAGTATATAAAAGTGTGTTAACTCCAACATTGTTTTATGGATGTGAACCATGTATTTGTCAAATGAACTCAAATGGACAGAATCAGTAATGACTGGGTGCTGAAGGACTGAGTTTTGAGAGGGAATCAAATTGGTAATTGTGAAAGAAGTGTCTTACTTTAGTTTGGGAATATTGAGAGGCTGAGTGTGGATTGAGGGGTGAAGCAAATATAAGATAGTAGAGTGTGTGAATCAAAAGGAAGGGGTAGGTCATGTAAGACCTGGCTAAATTTTGTTGACGAATGTGTGAAAAAGAAAAACATTAAGAGTTTTAAGAATAAAAGAGCATTTATGACTCGGTGTATGGATGTTGTTGAAGCGAAGGGAGTATGCAAGGTTAAGGAAGTGTTTGAGAAAGTTAATGAAGATGGACTAATTATCTCTAGGTCGAAAAGTAGTTTCACAAATACAATACTTTCTCTTGATATATTAAAGTAAAAATGAAGACAACTGCGCTTCTCTATGACTCCTGATTAAATCCATTTCTACCATGTTTTTCTTGTTGGATTTTTTGTTACTTGGGTTTGTCAAACAATGGTTGATTGTAAAGCTTTAATATGATAGCCCAAATCTGTAACACTAATACAATAACTTACTATTTACTTACTCTATGACATTAGGAACTCGAAAGCTCATTGCTGCACATACCAAAGTATGCCACCTATTCTTATCTTGAGCTAGTTCTATCCAGTCCACTTCATTACACTCTATTTCTTTCAGGTCTATTCTAATGTTATCCTCCCATCTGTATACAGCTCTCTTGATCTAATGGTCTCTTCCCATTGATATTATCAGTCAATAACCTGAATAGTGTTCTAGATTATTATATTCGCACTGCATCTTCAGCCCACCATAAACTGCGAGATTTGATTAGCCTAACAATTTTACTAGCTTAAGCAAACATTTTCAAATTGTATTGATGTTAGAGTTGCAATTGAAATACATTTTGAGGTTTCTTTTTGTTCAATTTTTTTTTTTACAAATAATTATTTCATGATCTGAAATCCAAACGTTTATATGTAAAGTGTTTATTTTTAATTCGTAAAATATACTGGAGCAGCAGTATTGGCTTTAAGAAGCTCTCTTAAATTGTAACTTATAAATTTTACTGGCCTGAAAATAGACTACATTCTTTCCCCAAAAACAGCCTTCATAAAACCTTATTGTGGCCTTTTATTGCACCTATAGATAATACATAAAAAAATTTATACCTTCAAGGACTTCATGCAGTTACACCATAATACATCGAAATAATTTACAATCGCTGCAACAGATGATGCTCATAACTGCTTAACTTCAAAAAGTAAATTAATATTAGATGAACCTTGACTCTAACTATACAAATTTAAATGATAAAATGGCTGACAGAATGAAATAGTAAAACCTTTTAAAGCTACTACTACTACTACTTTTCACACATGTTTTTAGAGCCTTTGGATTGATGTTTCTTGGTTACTGTTATTTTATTGTGATAAGAATTTAGTTAATTTGTTTACTAAGTTTGTAATAGTAATATAGAGCTTTTGTTGTAATTTTTCACTTTTATTATTATTATTATTATTTAAAAGTTTGTATACACATAATCTGAAGAGCATTTGCTCACTCGGCGGCTATGAGTTTTACATCAACATTTTTTATAAAGTTTTTTTTAATCACTTCATAATAATTTTATATTATGAATTATATATATTTTTTTAAATATTATAAAGTGAGAAATTAGAAATTGTGAAGAGTGCTTAAAAAATAGATGAGTTGATTGACAAAATAAGAGTGAAACAATGTTCTAATTAAAACATAAATATCCTTATAAATTTAAAAACATAACTAGTATATTTTCATTTAAATTTTTTTACACAACTATTAAATTCAAACTTTATTTTACAAACTATATATTATGAAAAAAAATCTACAAATGTAATCTTTCAATGGTCCACTTAACTCACTATTGAGGTCGGTATGAAGTTGCTGTGTTATTAATAAATTATATTGTATATCATCATGATAGAGAGTAATGCTTTTATGGCACTTGTAACATTTTCCTGAACAGATGAACCGAGGAATTGAACAATAATTTGACTTGTTTTTGTGCAAGAACAAAGAAATTTCTTGTTAATATCATTGACTGGAAACATTTTTGGAACTAATTTGGTAAAATTATCACTTAATTTTACTAGTAGTTAATTTTCATACACAAAATTTGGCCATTGTAGTTCAGCATTACTCGCATTAGTATTTTGTTTGGTTACAAAATTTGTCATTAAGAACGTTGTCCTACACATGCAGGTTCCTTATGTGATGTCCAGTTTTTTTTCATGGCATCTGACATCCTTTATTCTTATTTTGGCTTTGTTTAGATCAGAATTACATATTGTGCACGTGTCTGATGTGTATCTTAATTAATTTTTTCAACCATTTTAGTTTTCTTTTTCATTCAGGTTTGTTCTTCTATACACGTGCAAAACATTCTACCCTTAGTAATGTAAAACTCGATATCTCAATATCTTTAGGGGTGTAGAATATGTCCGAACGTGTGAATGAATTTCGGGAGAAATTAAAGGAATCTTGGGGAAATTCGGGGCAGGGAAAAGTCCAACCTTTGTATTGACGTTTTTAGTACACTCTGGTTTAGATAAGGATAGTGTGAAAAACAGTGACGATCAGTATGTGTCGTGTCGTAGTGGCAGTGTTTAGAGGTTAAGAAATACCATCACTGGATGTTCATTGGGTAACTTAAACATGGGAGGGTGCGTGATGTTTTGTTTTAGTTTTAGAAAATAAAAAATATATGAAAATCAACCCTTGTACCAAGGCCTCTCGGAACTATATTCCATTATCTCTCACTCTCAGGACATAAAATTAGATATTGGTACTGGTAGGCCTACTTATATTAATAGACATTATCATGCATATGCAATGTATTAGCTATCCTTAACAACAAAGTTGACCAGTTGTCCAAACCAAATGAACATAAGGCTAATAGTGTAGTCCGAGTATTGATAGATAACATAATGAATTACTAGAATTGACAGGTTCTATAATTTTTTTACAAGAAAGTGAAGCACTTAAAGCAAAAATTAAATTAATTAAAATAAACAAATCTTGTTCCAGACATGTGTCAACTTATGCTATGTCTGCAAGGAGAAATTACGATAATGTAGTCTTCTACATACTTAGAAAACTACAAAACCATCCCTAAGGAGGTAGCTTAATCTGAAAACTGAAACTTTTGGTATTTTTACTCCTCTAGGTGAAGAGCAGTTATTACAATTATTGAATTTAGTCACATTTAAAAGCACATCATTGTTGTGTTAATTTCTCACTCCGTAGAAAAAACAACAATGCTACAGCAAAAAAAGGAACACGAAACAGTGGGACTCTGTGTTGCCAGAGCTGTCTGTCTGCAGTGCAATGGGGTTACATTTTTTTAACGTTTATTAATTTTGCTTTGCCTAAATGATGTTGATGTTTGTGAACTTGATCACTAAAGAATTTTTCAGAGCATTTAGAAAAACATAATTTTTACTGTGATAGCAAACTATGTGATTTTTTATAGCAAATTAAATCTAATGTAACACGTTTTACTATTTACAAATTATATATATATATTTACAATTAAGAGTACAACTATTGGTACAACTATTATACATCAACATATACACGTACAATACTTGGTTACCGTGTCCACGACTCTAGTTTAACACGACCAGTCCCAAACGCACTCATAGGAAGACTACTCCGCTACCTACTAATTGCACCTGTCGCCCCCACCCCCTCTTACCACATTCCAGTTACAGAGGTGGGTATGCTCACTGCACTCGCAAAATGGTCATTACAGCTATCCATTACACTATTCCCTCCTTTTTAAGAGGCTCTCCTAAGCCACTATAATACATCACACTGAGAAGTTTTTTTTTTTTTTTTTTAGGAAAGTCATTAGG